>SCDS01000292.1:0-44394 GCA_004149465.1 Drosophila nigromelanica | reverse complement strand
AAAATTCCCCCATCGTGTTGGTGATGTTATTATCAATGTTTATAATCCTGTTAGGCTTTTAGCATTTTATAATTTTATGTATGTGTGTACCTTTGTTGGTACTCGTTTTGTCTTTCGATATAAATAAATAAATAAATAAATAGTATGCAGATAGCTGGTGACCTAGTCACAATGCCCCACGAGCCGCGAAAGCCTATATCTCCCATAGCTTTAAAGCAAGAGATCAAATTTTGAATATAGATTACTGGTCAACCATTTTAAGAATCGGTAACAAAATTTCTTTCCATAACTATACTACCTTTAAAGAGGAAGATGAAAAATTTCCGCCACGCCCACACCCGTACCTATACACCCACACAAATACAAAATACGAAAATTTTGCAAAATAACAATAATATGTGTGACCACGAATGAGTATAATGCGAATGTTTTCTTGTTGCCGCTTCCAGACTGTATGAGATACAGGCCAATTTTTTAGGGCGGGCGAGCTGGATGCGTTCAAGTGGGCATGGCTGGGAGAAGTCCCAGCCAGCGTGGCATAAAAAATGATTGAGAAGGCTTTACTACTTCAGTACTACTCTAGGACTCCAGGTACTACGAGATATAATGAGCCCCGCGATCTTTCGTTATAAACATTTCAACACCCTTGCCTTCATACTACAATTCACAAACACCCACTGGTCTTATGAATATCGATGGCTTTAGTGTCGGATTTACTCTTCTATTGCCTTTCACGTGTCTGAAGTTGTCTGAAACCACTTTGAAGATTTCCTGTAGGTGCCGCTCATAGACCTCGGGAGTGACTGGCGCCTTGCCCTCTTCATATATCTCTGGCTGGTATCTGAGACGTTACTGGTGATCTCGGCTGATCTAAAAGTTTGTCCCACTTGTTCTGTTTGGAATCCAAGTACTGCGAAATCATGATCTTGATGGTTCGGCTTGCGGGCTCCATTGGGTTTTGCTGTGTTGCATACGGGGCAGTATGTTGTATTACCATACCATTTTGTTGCAGACGTTTTGGAAGACTCGGTTCTCAAACTGGGTTTTGTAGTCACATACGAATGTCCAGGATTTCCGAAACGGGTCAATATTCACTCACGGAAGGAATATCCAGATCAACAAACTTACTGAACAGATGGAAGAACACCAATAGGACTTATTCCCCATACGTGGATCGAGGTAGCAGTTCCACGAAGTCGGCACATACGGTGTCGAATGACTCTTGAACGTCCCGTGTGCACATTCTACCTGGGAGCTTAAGCTGTCTCACTTAACAATTATCCAAGAGAGCGTCTTTATCTTCGCAGCAATTTCGGAATGTGGTGAAATAGTTCTATCCAATAGTAGCCTTGGGTGACTCTGTTTATTGTTTTTAGGATTCCAAGACGCACTGCACATGGTTGATCTTGACACTCTTCGAGGACGCGCTTTGGCACGCAAAGTATGTTTTATTTGTCGCCTGGTAGTTGTCCAAAGCGACGTTTGAGCTGGTCGGTCTCTCGTTTGTACGCTGGGTGTTTTGGGTGTTTGCTTTTGTTGCAGTCATTTACATATGTTCATATGTCTATATGTTCATGCGTTGTCTGTTGTAGAGCTTCTAAGGGTTGTGGTCGTGGAGTAGTATTCTGTGACTAGTGTAAGACGTCGGCTGTCGTAGGCTATTACCCCTTCTTTGGCCCGGATCTGTTAAGTGAGTAAAACGCCAAGGCTAAAGTCGCTGGCGTCGGTTTGCAGAGCGAACTTCTCTGAGATGTCTGGATAGGCACACCGGAGCTTTCGCCTTGAAGGCATTGAAGGCCTGTTAAAGCTCCACCTTACGTTCGCTGCTGCCGGGTGAAGGCCGAATGGGATGACCAATGGTAGAGTCCACAGTCTGTGACTCTGAACGCAGTATATTCACAGCTTGCAGGTGCCATTGGGATTTGCCAGTATCCGCTTTTGAGATCGAATGAGATACAAGTTTCGTTGCGATCCTAAGCAAAGGCTATGCATCTAGAATGGATCGGGCATTGAGTTGCCGGTATTCGATGCACATTCGGATGTCACACGTTTTCTTGCCTACCAGCAATATCGACTCTTTGAAGCCTCGATGCGGCCTACCCGCAACAGTGCATCCACCTGGTCGTAGATTATCTTTTACATAGCTGAGTTCTTTGGATAGTTGCTCTGCTCCGTGATGTGGAATACGCCTTGGACTCCATCAAACTTGCCGAGTTCAGCTTTTAGGAAACACATCATCCATTCTTCTTTTTTACAGTCTTGTCTGTTAGGTTACGTCGCTCCCGCCGTTGCATGGGACTCGTGTGTTTTGATTTCACTAAAGCCGTTGTCGCGGAGTGCTTCTGCTAGGACGCTACAGTCGCTATCGTGATTACCTTGGAGTACCGTTGCTGCCTCTCAGCGGATGCTGCGCGTTGCTGTTGCTTATGTGCAACTGTCGTAATCGTCGCCCTTGGGTGCTTGGATGCAGCCGTTGTGACGTGGCCTCGTTGTCGCTCTGTCGCAGTCGCGTTGCTGCTCTCTGGATGCAGCTGCTGTTGTCGTTGCCGCCTCGAAGTGCTGTCGTAGCCGTTAAGCATGGCCGCAGTGAAGTTTCGCGCCAATCCCGTAGATTACATCGTCTAGTATGGTGGGCAGTACCAGCATGGTGGGCAGTACCAGCAGGGTGGGCAGTACCACCATGGGTATTGTGGCCCCGCACTGCCCTATCCAAGCACGTACCATTAATGCCTAACCTCGCGCCGGGAGCCGTCGGCCAGACAGATGCGGGTCAGCATGGTACGTCTGTTCAGACTGGTGGCCAGTCTCTGGGCGATCCTTTCAGTTGAAAAGCTACGGGTGGCCCCAGTGTCGATTGTAGCTATTACTGGCACACACTCCACGATAACGTAAGCTAAAATTTTACCCCTTTCGAGTCGCAATGTCGGGGTTGGCCTTGTGGTGTATCCGTCTTCTACCCCGAAAGCCGTCGACTCTGCTCGTTGCCCAGCGTCTGTGCTCGGCATCAATCAATCCTTATCTTTCGGCATCCACAATCCCTTGGACGAGAAGTACCTGGTTGGCCGCAGCCGGTCAATACCTTAACATTGTTGTTTTTTTACTTAAGCTGCTTTTATATTATTTAAATATTAGACAATAAAGGACAATTTACTATTTATACCTTGAACCCATTAAAAATGGGTAAAAAGGGTATAATGGTTTTGTGCAAATGTATGTAACAGACAAAAGGAAGCATCTCCGACTTCATAAAGTATATATATTCTTGATCAGGACGTCGAGCTGAGCTGATTAAGGCATATCCGTCTGTCCGTCTGCCTGGCCTCTGTCCCTCTATCAACCTTTTGTTTTCTTACCATATCTCGGAGACTATAAGAGCTAAAGGCAACAAATTTAGCGCGTTATGTTTATGTAAGCCAGACGCAGATTTTGATACCTTCGCATTTTGGATACCTCCCTTCAATCGCCCCCAATATCGACAAAGCCATAAAAACCGAAAATCAAATACTACAGACCTGCAAATTGGTTTGTACATACATTTCGATGCTCTTAATAAGTCCTGAAAATTTCATAACGATCATACATTTAGTTTAGAAAAAGAACAAGGATTTCGTTTCTAATTGGGGGCAATAACATCAACCGAGTAAAGTGCTTGTGGCATGCATTTGTGTGGGTGTGTGTGAGTTTGTGTATGTATATATGAATGCAAATGGGTTGAAATATTTATAAACACAGATCGCAGGGCTCAGGGTATCTCCTAGTCGGGCGGCCCCAACTAGAACATTCTCACTTGTTTTTATAACAGAGTTATCTCTATATCTCATATTAATAAATAATCTAATCATTATTTTATTAAAACTTTAATAAATAATTTCGTCAATATTTTTCTTTACAGATAAATTTAACAACGCAACATCATGCTTTTTTATTTAAAAAACATTTGTTTTGTGATGCTTTTATAAATCTGGATGATGCAATCGAAAAGGAGTTGCTTTATCATCAAATACTACACACCCTTAGGAGCGAGCGCTATCCCATTACAGAAATGGAAGCAATTATGCTTACTGCTCTTCAAGGACAATTAGAGCTGGGTGATTGTTCTGATAATGAAAATGATTACGGGGCAGTTGCAAGTCATTGTTTACCACCCCGGTTTGTACCCAATATTCCCCATGGAGCAGTTGCAATGCATCATCAAAGTTTAAAAGGAATGTTACCTGTGGAAGCAAAAAAATCGTTTTTAAACTTAATACAAAGCTGGCCTCTACATCGTGCAACAATATTTGATGTCATGGTTAGTACATAATCTTTTAATTTGTATTACTTGTTTCAAAGCAAATGAGTTCTGAAGGCAAAAGTCTATTTGTTTGCAATTAGCTCATAACCTGAAATATTTATCAAAAAAACAGGTTTAAAGCAAGTAATTACGCTGTAGTCGGCTGTTATCGATTGCATTATACTTTTTCACGTTTCTTATTATTATTGTTATTATCATTTCGGATTTTGTGATTTGTCTGGGTGTGGGCATGATGGAAATTTTTTGGTTCTTTCATAAGAGGAAGTCTTGCGAAATTTATGGACAAAAAAAAAATGTGGTAACTCTAGCTTAAAAAAAGTGGGAGATATGGGCATTCAAACATTTTGTTAGGGTGTAGCGCTGGAGTGCGCTCTAGTGAGAGTGGCTGAAATCTTTGGGGGAGGTCCCATACAATTGTTTTTGAAAAATTTGCGATATATTCATCTGATATCGATTTTCGATTTGAGGTGTATCGACATTTTATCGAATTGCCAGTCTTCCAGTGGGAAAATCTTAATCCGTTGTCTAAAGATATAACTACAAATATATATCCAAGTGCTCTCCGCACCAATCCCTTGATTAGTTTTGAATCCGTCTGTGAACCAGTAAAAGCTGATGCAATCAGTACAACGTTTGTGATCGTTTCATTCTCTAAATTCTGTAATAAGATTCGTAAATATTTCTCCGAAGAAAAGTTCCGTGTCTTAAAGTCTCTTGTTGCAGATCTCAAGGGCAAGAAGTGTTTTTATAAGACTAGCATGATTAATATCTGCTGACAGCAGCTCATCTAAGGACCAAAGAAGGGGAGACTGAACCCCACCTTGTGGACGCGGTATGACCGCTCGGATGCGCACTGTGATGGCGTCCGGTGAGAAACTTATGTCCCTCTGCATAAAAATTCTCTCATCCAACTAATAGAGAAGGAGTCAACACTCCTATTTCCTTCGCATCGATTGCATTTTAAATCTTACTGACTATCTGATTTGGAGCGACCTCTGTCAATCTCTCTTTGATATATGCGAATTGTGTATGGTGCAGGGGATTGGTGTTCTTAAATCTGCACCGGATATGCAAGTGCAACAGGCGTTTTGCGATCTTAAGCAGAAAGGAAGTAAAGCTGAATGGTCTATATGATATAGGTTAATCCAAGTGACGGCTTGTTTGGGAATAAGAAAAACACATTTACCTATCCCCAAGAAAACGGAATGTACCCCCAAGTGAATCTTCCAAAGTCAGCCTTTAAAAATTGGAAATGCCTATATCTCCCACAGTTTTTGAGCTAGAGTCACCAAATTTGGAAGGTAAATAACTAGTCACCTCCTTTAAAAATCGGTAAAAAAAATTCCGGCCATGTCCACTCTCGCTCCCGCAAATTGAAAAAAAAGCTATATCTCGTAGAGTTTTAAAGCCAGAGTCATCATATTTGGTATGTAGATAGCTGGAGACCTCCCCCAAAAATTGCGACTTTGACATTCTGGCCACGCCCACTAGAATGCCCCTAACGCCCCCGCGCTTTAAAATCTGATATGCATATATATCCCACAGTTTTTAAGCTAGAGTTACCAAATTTGGAAGGTAGATAACTGATCACTTTCTTTAAATATCGGCCTAAAAAAATTTACCTACACGTTATACTCGTTCGCGGTCTTAAATATTTTTATTATTAAGGAAAATTTCGGCTCTAACAAATTTGAAATTTTTACCAATTTTTAAAGGAGGGGACCAGTAATCTCTCCTTAACATTTGGGGTCCTTAGCTCTAAAGCTGTGAAAAATATAGGATTTAGCGATTCGTGGGGGCGGGTGGCTGGGGGTGGACATTCTAGAGTGCGTGGCTGGGATATCAAGGTCTTAATCTTTGGAGGAGGTCACCAACTACATATCAAATTTGGTGAATTATCTTTCAAATTGTCATGTGTTATCGATTGGAGCTTTTAAGTATATCAGTTTATGCGATAACGGTGTTTTGGGGGAGCATTCAAGCAATATACATGCAAAATTTGGTGACTTTAGCTCAATAACTGTGCCAGAATAGCCATTTCCCATTTTTTGAGGGTGGGTCGCCTGGGGGGCGTTCTAGCAGGCGTGGCCGTGGCCGTGGATATCTAGGTCGCAATCTTACTGGAGAGGTCACCAGCCATCTACATACTAAGTTTGGGAAGTCTAGCTTTAAAATAGTGGATTTTATCGATTTGCGATTTTATGTCTTATCGGTTTGCCACGGTTTGCCCCAGTGGGCGCGTTATAATCGTTCACGAAATGAAACTAAAATATCGGGTTTGTGCAATTTCCATCATGTTGTCTGTCTGTCCAGATGATCACAACTTTTTCAGCGCTATTAAAGGTAGAGACTTGAAACTTTGCAGTTTAATTTCGTGAATGTTGACAGATCGCACGGTTCATGGTATTTACTACTCCGGAGCTCCCAACTCACTTGTTGTGGTTATTGATAATAAATGTATGGTTACGCAAATTTATGACGTTAGAATATCTATTTTGTTAGTTACTGTATTAAATTTAACAATTGTGAATTTAAATTAATAACTCAATAAATCCTATATTTTTTAGCAATCGTTTACTTCAAACTGGCCTAGGATACTGTGGTTGGCAGTCGACCAAAGTGGTATACACTTATTAGAGCACCGATCACGGAATATTTTATGTTCACATGAGTATGAAACATTAATATCATTCTCTCCCAATATGAATTCGCTGATGATATTTACTGGAACGGAAAAAAAGCAATCTAAAGTCATTTTAAGCACTTCCCAGGTAATTAATCTAAGGAAGCAAAATCATGTACTAAATAAAAATGGGTACAAAAAATAAGAAAGCAGCTCAGAGAGCAGATCGCACAACAACCGTCGCAGAGTAAACGCTAAACGCTATTCCCTCTGGAATATATAATAATAATAACCATATTAGTAATCTTACATTTGAGAGCTCAATCGGTTGGAACTCGTCCATTTACGCGAGCTTATTAACGCAAGTTGTCGTGTTGAAAAGTATTTTTTGCAATAATTTGAAGAGGTGTTAAGTTGAAGTTGTTAAAAAAAAAGTTGAAAAGCAGCGGAATCACTACAATTAGCAACAATAACACAGAAAAGTAGAAAAATCAAGGTCAAGCGTTGGTATACAGAAAAAATGTGTATTCGCCTGTGCTTTCCCGTAACTGTTGTTAGAAGAAAGAGAACGGCACAGCATTGGCAACGGGTTCAACGGGTATAAATATCAGAATCATTTCACGAATGTATTTGGCAATGTTATGATGTTAAAGAAGCCGCAGTGTTGCGACATATCGTTAATGGCCTACAAATAAAAACCGAATTTCAATTTCGCTGGGCTCACCGAAGCACAAGCGGATTGACTGTAAGGCCGAGACAGAATGGTTCCGTTGTAACGAACATGGGGATACCTCATGCAATTGTAAAAAGAATACAAACAAAGTGAACGTAATCGTTGCTCGTAATCGAGTCATCCCCGCTCTGCACTTACAGAGTATTGAGGCGGTTAAAAATTAAAAAAAATTAATTGAATAATTATCAACGAAAAATAAAAAAAATGTCGCACCGTTGGACCTTTCGCGGTGCTCCTTTAAAATGCCATACCTATGTTTTTATACCCTGAACCCATTGAAAATGGGTAAAAAGGGTATAATAGTTTTGTTAAAATGTATGTGACAGGTAGAAGGAGGCATCTCCGACCCCATATATTCTTGATCAGGACGACGAGCTAAGTTGATTTAGCCATGTCCGTCTATCTGTCCGTCTGTATGAACGCAAGGATCTAGGAAACTACAAAAGGTAGAAAGCTGATCTTGGTCTCATGCAGTTCGTAAATATCATACGCAGAACAAGTTTATCATGTTTTTCGCTTGCTTGCTCCGTTTTATTAATATCGATAAAGATCGATAACCATCTTTCTTTTTCTTACAATATCTCAGAGACTATAAGAGCTAGAGGCAACAATTTAAATGCGTTCTATTTGTGTAAGCCAGGCGCAGATTTTGGTATCTTCGGATTTTGGATACCTCCCCAAATCGCCCCAATACCGCCAAAACCATAAAAATCGCAAATCATATACTACAGACCTGCAAATTGGTTTGTACATACATTTCTATGATCCTAATAAGTCCCGAAAATTTCATAACGATCATATGCTTAGTTTAGAAGAAAATAAGGATTTAGTTTCTGTAGTGGGGGCAAGCGCAGCTACCGAGTAAAGTGTGCGCGGCATGTATTTGTGTGTGTGTGTGAGTTTGTATATATGAATGCAAACGGGTTGAAATGTTTATGAAGACCGATAGCAGGGTTCAGGATATCTCCTAGTCGGGCGGCCCCGACTAGAGCCTCACTTCTCACTTGTTTTTACTGAGGTATTGTCTGTAGAATTTTAATCATTAAATCCAATTATAAAATTTACAAATTTATTTTAAATTTATTTATTTTTTTAAATATATTTAAAATATTATTATTATTATAATTAGTAATTATTATTATTTAGAAAATTTCCAGTATTTTGTAATTTGTGCGGTGTGGGTGGTGAGCTTTAAAACTGTGGGAGATTTCGACTTTTACAATTTGAGGGGGCGGGAGGGGGCCTGTCCGGGAAATTTTTGATTTGTGACCCCCACACCATAAAACTGTGCGAGACTTAGATTTTCTTTCTTTTCTTATACCGACCCAACTTTAACATGAAATATGTATACATATAAGTGTAGAATAGTTTGCGGTCGGAGCAGGAAAATCAACAAAATTAAAATTCAGCAGCCAAAGCCAATGCAGTGCAAATTAACACATGCATTTATATTGTCGTGCAGTGGCGTAGGCACGGGAATTTTGAAGATTTCCGTCCGACCCAGAGCTGAGTCAGCATCTGTGGTGGAGTCGGGGACCCGGCCGCACTGTTATGTTAACTTATATTTTATTTATATTATATGTTAACTTATATTTATGTTAAAACTATGATGTATAATATTAGTGAAAGAAAATTAAGAATTAAATTTAAATTTGAAATTATGTGCACCCATGAATATTTTTAATCATGAAATCATTGATGAAATTTTGTCGTGAAATCATTAATGAATTCACCCATGAAATATATTTTCGAAGTTACTCATGAAATCAGACATGAAATCGAACTTAAACTGAATTCAGCGCTTGCTTTTCAAGACTAAAGGAAGCGAACGTCATCGATGCATGAATATCGTAGGACATGCTTTCTTTAAATTCATGCCTCAATTACACGGGCTGGAAGCTGCAGTTTCAGTACTGGTACTTCCAAAGTATTACATGGTTTCAGTACTGATTCAGGCCTGAGCCGTACTGCAGGGTATATATATAGGTATTTTCGTGTTTGTAATTACATCTTGCAGCTTTGTTCTGGGCATCTTTTAGTCGTGCGTTTCCAACTAGAGCACTCTTAGATGTTTAAATACGCTTACAATCAATGTTTGCGTAGAAATACACTACTGTATGTTGAAAATTAACGTTGTGTTTTTCTCTTTCGTTTCAGGCATTTCAGATAGCAACACTTATTAAGGAATACTCCGAAATAGTAAAAATTAAAATAAGCTCTCAGTAGAAGAGTTCAAATATTACATACCCACACCGACGTGTTCCCTAATTTAAGATAAATGGTTGACATTTGAATACATTAATAAATACAAATTTTATAAATTCATGATAGAGATATTTAATGAATAAAGCAACCAAACTGCATCAGCAAAGATAGGACTACAGGACATTGCTGAAATTTGAGGCTAAAGGTAATCCAAGTTCCCTGCCCATCCACTGACAGGTGCCACTTCTTTCAAAATTTGTTTCTTCATACTCGTTGACGAAGAATATGAGAGATAGAAACACCAACTATGAAACATTATGAAAAATATTGATGAAGATTGGTTAAGAAAAACAGAAGTTATTAAAGAAAATGTGTGGTAAAATTAAACAAATTTCTTAAGCCAAGAAGCAGCGAGCGCAAGCTGTGCACGAGCAAGCAGTTATTGTTGGAGTGAGTTTATATGTTCGTAAAGACAGTTCACATATGGGTTCAGGCGATATCCTAGTCGGGTGTTCCCGACTCAATCTTACTTGTTTTATGCTACTTGAAGTAAAAATAGTTTATTGGGATTGTGCAATGTCCGCCCGTCTGCTCGACTGTACGGATGAATTCAGATTTTTTATGCGAGAGGATAGAAGAGGCAAAGTTTACAGATTTTTGTGCTACGAAAATTTGCGGTGTGCGCCCTCTCTCACGCAAATTCTTCTTTAAAGATGGTAAACTGCGCCCTCGCTTGCCACAACAAATCGCAGAAATCTATATCTCAGACAGGCTTAAAGCTGGTGACCTCCCACCAAGATTGCGACATTGATATCCCGGCCACGCGAAAGCCTATGTCTCCAGTTTTAGAGCTACAGACACGACATTTGGAAGGTAGATGACTGGTAGGTATATATATTATCTGCTTCAGACAAACTGAAAATCGGATATGCATATATCTCCCACAGTTTTTGAACTAAAGTCACCAAATTTCTGATATATTTTACTGCGAAGCTCCCCCAAACATCGCTGAAAATATTTTTTGGCCAGGCCGATACAAGCATTCATCACAAGGGATCTGGCGAGGTGCCCATTGGTACGGCACTGCGCTCCTAGGGGATAGAAAAGTAGCATGGGATAAAAAGACCTGCTGCAGTCCCTACGTAAATAGAAGATGCGGCAGCGCTGTTTGTTCTTATATCCACGCTGGATTAGGTGACTGGCCAATTTGAACGGCGATAACTCAAAAATCAATTCTTATTTGTTTTTTACACCCGTTCACGAAGTGAAAAGAGTATATTGGGTTTATGCATTGCGAACTTGATATCCCGACTACACCCATTAGAATGCCCCTTTATGTACATACACACATGTCCGCATACTGTCGAAAGCGGATCGACACATATGAGCAAAGCACTATATGATCATACAAACTGAACAAAGTAAATGAAAGCACAAAATGAAAACAAGAGAGATTGCTCCAGTCGGGACGCCCGAATAGCTGATACCCTGAACCCAACATTTCATACATACACAAAATGTACGAAAGTTCTGACGTTGACAAAATTAAAAAAAAAAATTAAATGAATAATTGTCAAACGAAAAAAGAAAATCCTTTATCCGTGTTTCGAACCGACAACACTTTGAATCAGGTGCTGGACTCTTACCAGCTGCGCCACACTACCATTTGCTTGTGCCGTCATAAAACTCAACTTAACAAACGCAAAAAAATGCAAGAAAAACGACAGAAAAATTTTAAATTTGTAAAAAAAAAAACGACAAATATTAATAATTTTTAACGAAAAGAGAAAAAATCTCGGGCATCTGTCACCTCTCTCCCGAGGGCACGAACCGCCGACTCCTTAACTTTAACTGCACAATTTTTTCTGACTGCACTACACTACCACTTGATGTTGCTGTGATAAAAGTCAACTTAAACATTGCAAAAAAAATGCATTGTAAAACGCTATACAACATTTTTCATTTGTATATATGTGTACACATATATACAGAAATTGCTTATGCTTCAGCCAAGAACCTGCGCTTGGCCCCCACTACAGTGGCCAGAGAAACGATAAATACCGATAATAAGAAAACGGAAAGCATTATCGATCATTTGAAATAAACTTGATCTGCGTATGATATATACGAAGTAAACGAGACCAAGGTCAGTTTTCTATCTTCCCTTCAGTTCTCTTAGTGGCGGCTCCCCTGTTTCTCTGGTAACAACGTAGCTCTCTTGGGAGCTGCGAATTACTTGATACAAAGTAATGCAGTCGGAACCACTAAGCCTTTTAAAAATTATGCGACCAGATAATCATAGCGTTTGAAGAAAAAATGTTAAAGGCAGAAATGAAAGAAATAAGAGAGCAGGCGAAAAAAGCAAACAATTATGTCCGATGCTTTAAAATGTATCTTGTAATAATAATAATAAATCTATTACTACAGAATTATTAATTCTTATTTTGGGCTGAAAAAAGCCGATTAAATATATTTGGAAAAACGTTGTGCTATGTATTAAAAGGTTTAATAAAAGTGTATTTTGAGTTAGTTAAGTTAAACTAGGTAAAAAAAACTGAACTTAAGACGGCGATAGAATAGAATTGAATAAGACTTTGTCTCAGAATTGCCGCTCCGAATTATTTTGTTGGCTGTTTGACTTTATAATCACATAAATATATTAATAAATTTAAAATAAAAATAACATCCACCATGTAACTTGTAACTGGATATAAGAATAGAACTTGTGTTTAGCATCCACCTAAAGCTAAGCAAATGTACCAGACCTTTTGGTGTTGCTGCTGTATGAAGCACAGCAGGGGTCTAGGCGAAGCGCTATATAAGTCTAGGATTTTAAGAAATCAGTTGAAAATATTCACTCAAACGAGCCGTGCGTTCTTATTTTGTAAATGCACTCCGGCTTGCCCAGTTTTTTTTTACTGAGAACAAATACACAGTCCAACAAACCTGTCCTTCAGTATTGGACCATTTAGTCCTTCGAGCGTGTCATATTGAACGACACTACGGCTTCTCGCTTAAATAACAATGAAGAAGAAGTCGCGCCAACACAAGCATTGCAACGACAAGAGGAAGAACTGTGACTTGTGAGCTTGCCATATTAAGCGGCACTCTCAGTCACACATAAGGAGCACATAGCCAGGAAAGAGAAGACTGCAGCGACTGGACGGCGAGCAGCAAGAGATGAGAGAGACAAGTACCTATCAAAAGGTTCTACAAGCAATCATCAAGTAAAGGGAGAGAAGGAGCATTGTGTGTCGATTCCATACGCCAAGGAGACCTACTAAGTAAAGAATCGACGAGAGAGGGAAGATAAGAGAAAATACATAAGACCCACCACCACCATGAAGCTACCAAATTGTAATTGGAAAGAATTTATGCGCTTGAGCGCTCAATAAATAATAGAGAGTGCCTTACAAACGGCACGCACGCGAAAACGGCGGCAAGATCGCCTCGCAATAAAAATTGTAAGAAAACATTTTTTGTATATACATATATATAGATATATTCCCTGAAGAATGCGCATGCCAAGCAAATCAATATCTGATATACTATCTCACTCTCTTAAATCGCAGAAGTGCCCTTAGCTCTGCCAATCGTGGATCTTCAGGTTTGAGGATGGGTTCATCACCAATATATCGGTCAAATATAACTAACATACACACTGTTGTTTCTGTACGACCCTAAGAAAAAAAATAATTTGTTTCAATAATATATTTTATTATATTTCTTTCACACGTTTTTATTCATAAATATATCTTTATTTGAAAAAATAAGCTTTTTTACAGTTGTATTTAAGTATGGACGGTTAACCCACTCAGTATCTACCGCTTTTATATTTTCCAATGTTCCAAGTTTAATTTGATAGAGCTTAAGTTGAAATCTAGGGCCAATTTCTATTAATTTTAATTCTTTGTTTATATATTTATATTGATGATGTCTGAACGATATTTTGTCTTCATTGTTAATAAAAGAAATTATTCTTTCTGATTTTTCTTTTGGTACTGGAAACAAATGTTTTAGAATATTTACAGTTCTTAAGGCAATTTTACTCTCAAAGTTACTGAAAATTAAGTGTGGCTTTTGTTCACTCATAGGACCAATATCAGGGATATCATGACGCATTGTAACGTCTGATATATTGAAAAAAGCAGTTGGTCCAAAAGGTAAATGACATATCACAAGACTATCAGGTATGCCACGATGTTCGTGTACTATTATAAAGTCGGTAACATTATTAGCTCGACACGCTTGCATTAACGTGTTTAACTGATATTTTCCTCTGTTCATTTGTTGTGCATTAGGGAATATCAGTCTAAGCTCTTTCATAAACATTTTAAGACGTGACGACGGTTCATGTGAAGTAGTCAACATGATTTTTGGATCCTGACAGCCAGCATACTTGTATTCGTCAAGAGACATCAAACTTTCTTTTTCAATATCTGAAATATATATATACAAAAATTGTTACATACATTTTACTTTTATATTTAAACAAAATAAACACACACACATAAATTTATCAATTAACACACGTAAAATTTGTTTAATAATAAGAATACAGAATTTTCTCAACTCATCTGGGTCGAATTTTAGGCCTGGTGCAAAACATCAGTTGTAATTGTTCCCATATATACACTTAACAGCGTGCGGTCTGAAACTGAACCATCAGGACTTCGCTGTGGCAGACTCCAGAGGCTACTTGCCCCTAACCGGCATTAGACGTTTTTTGGCTACCGCCTTTGCACATCCACATAAGTCAAGTTACGTAAAATGGGTTCCGTGGGGTGTACTTTTACGGACGAACCCGCAGTATAAAGAAGAACCTAAAGTGAGCCTTTCAAATTACTTCAGCCTATCTACTACATATATACTGAAAACACATTTTTGAGTGGGGTTATTTTCAATCTCAGACTACGTTCTCAGGCGTATGTCCTATACACATTGAACAACGATCGGCTTACGACATTAATATTTGCGAATGACACTCCAATTCTTGGTTTGGGGAGCTATGGCGTGAGTCGGTCATTTAGTGTTTGTTGAAGGTAATATGGGTCGTTTTCGATATAAGAACATATTGGAACAAAATCTGAAACCATCGGTAGATAGCTTGGCCTTAGAAATCTTTTAGATCTTTCAGCAGGATCTTTAAGCATACCACCCATATTGAGCAATACTGGCGGCTCTATTATGCTCCAAATTAAATTCGCCAACTCAAACGCCGGACTTAAACCCAATGGAGCATTTTTGGGAAACTTTGGAAAGGTTGGTTCGAAAATATGACATTAGTAGCCGAGAAACGATGAAAATCGCTCTAAGCCGAGCTTGGGCTGTAATTCCACCCCAAATAACCGAAAACTTGGATCAATCAATGCCTCTCCCGAATGCAGGCTGTAATATATGTGAATCGTGGACAAACTAAATATTAGATGCAAAAAAATTATGGTTGTTCCATGAATTTCCAACCATAATACAACAGGCTTAAAGCCTGTGTGTAGACTTTTTCCCGCTCTTTTTATGCTTTTTTCTAATAACTTTCACATCTTATATTCTACGATACATATTTTTTCTCCCGATATTACGGTAACTGTAACTGCCTTAAATGATGGCAAACTCAGCTTTTTAATTGAGTGTATGTTCACTTTTTCCCGTCACTGTTAGTAGTATCTTTAAGTGTTCATAAGTTATTTTTATTTATAACATACCTCCATCAAATTTAAGAGAATTGTACACGCTTAAACTGTCCAACTTATTTGAAGACTTTATTGATGTCTGTGTTTTTAAGTTTTCCGCTATAAGCTGCATGTTTTTCTTTTTTTTTAAAATCCGCTCATTTAATGACTTTGTATACAGAAATTCTCTTCGCTGTCTAGCTTGTTTCCGTAACATATTTATACCTAATACGTAGGACGCACCCACGTGACTTTTAAACCGAGTAATTAAGTTATATGCAATTGCTCTGAACAAATTCGATTGAGCTACTCACTTAACTGAACTAATGAACTATGTCCCAAATTACAATAATCGTTCATTTTATTTTAGATCCATTTGTGATGGGCGTCAAGTTAGCAACGCTAAATTGTCGCCGATAACGGAAGGTGTTTGCTAAACCGGATCAATATTTTTGCTTTACGAATTATATTTTAACTAATTAAATAGAGTAAATTTAAATGCAAAATTGGTAAGAACAAAATTCTCAATATAAATAAATAATATAGAGCACTTATTTTTTTTAAGATTCATGTAAAATATCGGTAGATCGGTTTGAGAGAAAATAAAGAAAGGTCATATAAACTTATGACCCCATTGCAATTGTAATGGCCAATACATAAATATTACTATTCAATGATAATAATATATAAATATAAATATAATTTTAAATTTATGTGAATATTTAGTTAATTTATTATAAAATTTAAAATAATATATATCTTTAAAAGAAATTGTTACCTGATTCTCAAAAAAAAGAAAATATGTTTACCAAATAAAATTAAAGACATATTTTAATATAAAATAATTTATTTAAATTATGCGCATTAAAGCTAGAAAATTTCAACCACCCAAGTTCTACAACATATTTTAATATAACATAACATAATTTTATAAAATCCGTTTTTTGGCATCTCAAAGCCAACGCAATGCCCAATTACACATACATCATTGTACATATGTACATCAATTTATGTAAACACATATACATATATTCAAACATAAATGCGCTCACGGCACGTAGCATGCTAAGCTGAGAAAGCATTATATTTTAAGAATTTTTCGCTCTTTAAATTCTGAGAGCGCAAGTGCACCGATTTCGTTTTCGTTCTAAATTTTGCAAATAGCTGCCTTGTAGCATTTTGTTGTATTGCGTTACTCGTTTTATTATATACATTGACTTTGATTATACTCGTTCACAGTCTTCACTACGCTAGGTAACAAAACTGAACTTTTTTATTTGTATCCTTCACCAAACCTAAATTTTTAATGTACTTATATGGGCTCTATATGGCGGAAATTTATATTAGAGAAAGTAAGTTAATCAGGCCATTAACATGTGTTTATCTAAAGCGAACTAAGTCCGCGCGCATAATTGCATGTATGCATGTAAACGACAAAAGGTTTGCTGAAATGATAATATTTCCCGCTCAAAAAATCATAGATTTCTTAATTTAAAAATATATAATTGCAAAATCAATGATAATAACAGATTTATAGATATATTAATTAGCAAATTGTTAAGTTTTTTAAATGGGTCATGCATTTGACGAGTAATTATCAAATAGCAGGCTCACCTCTGAAAAAATCTTAACACTAAAAATTTTAGATTGTGAAAATTAATTTAAAAAAAAACTTCTGCCAGTCAAAAAAATTCAATGTGTGTTTTCATCTATTTACAAACGACTCCAGCCCAAAAATTGTAGGAAATATGCACTTTCGATTGACTTGCGATTCCAGCTGTATCGACATGTTATCGAATTGCCAGCCTCCCAGTGTCGCACAAAAATCCTAACACTTTGTCTACAGAGGATGATTACAAGTATATACCAAAGTTGTAAGTCTCTATCTTCAATAGCACCAAAAAAGTTGCGTTCATCCAGACTGCATTGTGGCCATTGCACAAACCTAATATACTAGTTTCACTTTGCACTTTGCTTATGATTTTGGTTGCATTTTCTGATGAAATTTCAGTTAATTATTGCATCAAAACAATGTTTAGAAAAAGAATATCGTTTGATAAGGTATATTATAAACACGGAAAGATATTCGCTTGCTGTCGGAGTTGTTTTTTTTTCAAGACACACTATTTTCAATATTTTAAGCCTACCGAAAAAGAGGAAGGTAGGTTGCACACAAAGTCAGTAAGCGGTCGTCCGTGGAAATTATCAGTTTAAAGCTAGAGTCCCCTTATTTGGTATGCAGCTATCCATAAAAACTTTAAATTTCTAAAAACCGAAACTTTTGAAGTTAACGCCCGACTGCAATGTTCTCAAATATTTACTTTTAGAAATGTTAAAATTCAAAAAAAAATATATGAAAAAATATAAGAATTTGATGTGAATGTTAATTTTGCCTATCCTCAAAACCCTTTCTGATATGCTGTTTATATATTGTTGTCAATTATATGACACTATTTAAAGCTCCGACGATGTTCCGGACCTCCGGATTGACAATTTTGCTAAGGTGATTCGAATCGCCGAATTAATTAACTAAATCGGAGTTGATTGATTTCAAAGTGTATAGTAGGGTTGTAAAAATTGTGTTTATGTAGATTTAAAGCTTCAATATTTCCAGCTAGTATCATATTGTTATACAATTTGCAATTACAAATCTTGATTGATGGCAATTTGCCTTTATTATTAATCAAAAAGAAAACAGGTAGTTTTGTGCATAGTATATTCTTCTTTCTTTTATTATGTCAAGGGCAACCGAGAATTACAATTAATTGTGGTAGCATAGTAACATAGCAGATTATAAAATTCTCGACTGATCTGATTTTAGTACTGTTGATAAATAGATCTTTAGTTATTCCCATCAACTTGTGTAGAAAAATGTATTATAAGTTGATTTAATTAGTTTTTGTAGTGGTGATATCCTGACCTGTGTGATGAAAGTTTCATCTGTTCAAAAAAATGTGTGTATATTTATCGGTTACCGATAACACTTCGATATAATTTTTGTGGTTTTTGACTTCCGCGCAGACTACTTCCTTTTGTTTGGAGCTGTGCTGTGAAAGGTACGTGTTTTATTCCATTATTATCTGAAAGCATCTGTGAAAGTTTCTGATTTTAAATTCTAATAACATATGTGAACAGACAGCAGAAATCAACTCTTAATAAATTCTACTTCACTGCATTTGTTATATTATTTTAATGTTGTATATTATATTTTAGATTTACGATGGGTCGTCGGCCAGCTAGATGGTAAGTGTATATCTGAGCACCTTATTTATTCATCACAAATGTTTTTAATTCTCACGTTTTTTACATTTATTTGGTGAAGTTACCGTTATTGTAAAAATAAACCGTATCCGAAGTCGCGCTTCTGTCGTGGTGTGCCTGACCCGAAAATTCGTATTTTCGATTTGGGCAGGAAAAAGGCGACTGTTGAGGACTTTCCCTTATGTGTGCATTTGGTTTCTGATGAATATGAGCAGTTGAGCAGCGAAGCTCTGGAAGCTGGACGTATTTGTTGTAACAAGTACCTAGTAAAGTTCTGCGGAAAGGATCAATTTCATATTCGAATGCGGTTGCATCCATTTCACGTCATTCGCATAAATAAAATGTTGTCATGTGCTGGAGCTGATAGGTAAGTGTTATTGTTTATTATTCACACGCACGCGTGTCCAAATGATTGTCTCAAAGAAGTTCTAAATGTTGATTAATGCATTTTACGTATTAGGCTTCAAACTGGCATGAGAGGTGCTTTTGGAAAACCGCAGGGAACTGTAGCTCGCGTTCGAATTGGCCAACCCATTATGTCTGTACGCTCGAGTGATAGGTATAAGGCGCAAGTTGTTGAAGCTCTGCGCCGTGCTAAATTCAAGTTTCCTGGTCGCCAGAAGGTATTGAAATAATTATGTACAACTCATAGAAATTACTAATTCTTACTTATGATCCCTAGATATACGTGTCTAAAAAGTGGGGCTTTACCAAGTACGATCGGGAGCGCTATGAAGAACTGCGTGATGATAACCGCCTCGAGCAGGATGGATGCAATGTGAAATACCGACCAGAGCATGGTCCAATAGCTGCATGGGAAAAGGCTCAGCGTGATGTTTATGGTTAAAATGGACTTCACTTAATAAATCATTTAAAGGATCCACTGTCCATACAGCATATACTTATTTCTGTTAAATCTTTACGGCTCTTAGTTAGCAGCGTTCGAAAACTGCTAGCATATTATCAACAACAAAAACTAACCCAGAAAGGTAGCATTTGTCTTTTGCAGCAACTATACAATTGCTACTCAGAAGGCAATATTTGTACTTAATAGAGTAATAACAGAAGTTGAGATTCGGGTCCGAGCTTTTATTGCTGTTATTTGCCACTGTCTAGGTACTTAAGGTTGGTGTGCAAACGTAAATCAAAATTAACCGTGGGATAAAAAACAAATCAAATATTACAGTTTTGCAAATTGGTTTGTACATACATTTTGATGCTCTTATGAAGGTCTGAAAATGTCAACGATCATACATTTAGTAGCAAATCATTTACAAGCAAATCAATAATGTATATTTCGTAGTGGGCACCAAGTGCAGCTGATTTTTGAATTTTTTTGCAATGGTTAACTTGAATTTTATCACAAATATACCAAATGTTAGCGTGGTGCAGTCGGTAGGAGTTGTGCAGCTGGAGCTAAAGGGTCGGTGGTTCGAGCCCGGTGTCGAATCATTCTTTTTTCGTTAATAATTATTAATTTTTTCTTTTAAATCTAACCCCCTCAATACACAATACTTATGTGGTCCATCTGGGCCAAACATATTACATTTTGACTCATCAGCAAACATAACAGAAATCCGAATCCTTTCTCAAGTACTCCCTGGCAAAGGTTAAACGTCTGAAAACAAGCAATTCAAAGGCAACGTTATGGTTTGGGTCTGTTAGCAGTCGGCGTTGGTAATTTTAAATTTTATTGAGACAACGATGGACGAGTCTCATTACCTTGAAATTAAAAAGAAAATTTGCCTGAAAGTGAGGGCTATCTAGGCATTCGTGATGATTTTTACTGACTTTTTTCAGACCGCGTTATATTCACGGTGTTAATTATTATTGATATTTTGAAAAAATTCGTGTCAGAAATTGTTCTGCTCGATCTTTAGAAGTGGTCATGCGAACACAAAATTTTGTGACTTTAGCTTTAAAACAGTGGGAGATGTGGATTTTCAAGATTTGCGTGTTACCGATCTCCAAATGAGGTGATCAGTTATCTTTCAAATTATGCCTCTAGCTTTAAAACTGTGCGAGATATAGAGCTGGAAAATTTTTTCGGTGATGTGTGGGGGAGCTTCCCAGTAATATATATTCCAAAGTTTTTACGGCGGGGGCGCCGGAGGGAGCTATGTACGTACAAAATATGGTGACTCCAGTTCAGTACATCGACATGCTATCGTATTGCCAGGCTCCCTTGACTTTAGCTGCTAAAAACGAATATCTAGTTTTCTTGCGCCAATCACGCTCAATAATTACCGACCCCGACAATAACCTAATATAAATTAAACAACTATTAAATGTTTTTCTTAAACAAATCCAAACTTTATTTTGAGTTCTGATTAAGAACTAACTTAAGATAGCAAATTCAAATTATGCTAAAGCCAAAACTACGCTGCTGCCGCTTCCGTTGTTGTTGCAGCCGCTGCTGTCGCTGTTGCCGTTGTATGTGTTGTTGTTGCTGTTTTTGCATTCGTTGTAGCTTGGCTAAGGTGTCCTATTTCATGAAACGTTTCCACAGTTTGGCTGTTTGGTGGGATACGCTAACGCAGCGCACGAGTCGAAAAGTGCATGCATTGGGACCGTGATTGCATAGGCTCATGTAGATGCATTTTAGTCAACTTTGTCTTTAACTTATATAATTTTATACTGACGTTCTTTTTACGGAGGTATGGTCAGTAAAACTTTAATAATTTAATCGAATTGTAATATTTAAAAATTTATTTTGAATAAATTCATTTATTTTATTTAAATAATATAATAGATTAATACATATAAAATAATTATTTAAATACTAAAACGGTCGAAGGAAATAAAGATGTTATACTGACCCAACTTTAATATGAAATATGTATATGAACGTAGAGGTGTAGGAAATCAACAAAATTAAATTTCGGCGACCAAAGTCAATGTAGTACAATTTAACACATACATTTTTATTGTGGTGCAGTGGCGTAAAGAGAGGGATATTTGGAGCTTAGCCCCCGAATATCTAAATATGTATTTGCAAGTTTGTAAAAAGTTTATAAAATATGATACGCATTATTTTACTTAATTTTTTATATATTTTAAAATTCCTTCGAAATTTTAAAATCCCTTCATAAATAGAACTAGCATAAGTCGAGCCTGCAAAAAACACATACAAACATATGAGCTTGCACGCCGAGGGAGCCATCCAGAATGCACTAGCATCGAACATATATATATATATATGTTGTTTAAAATAAAAATAACAAATAGATACAATATTATTCATTTTACGTTTTATTAATACACATTCCTTACATTCAAAACAATATTACTTTTAATTATTTATTAAAATGTTCCAAATTATGTGAATGCTTAAATTAAATATAATCAAGTTTGTAATGTGTCATCTAAATCTTCTTCCTTTACAGCTGCTTGGGCTGCTGCTCTTTTTAAAACTTTTGTTACTACATCACTTAACGAGTCTTTTGCTCCAGTTTCTAAAACCTCACACGTTTTTTTAAATGTTGTTTCATCAGATCTTAACCTTAATATAGATATGAGGGCCAATTCTGAGTTTGATTTCACATAACCATTTTTTTCTTTAGTGCCATTTACTAATGTTGGAACTAAAGTTTTTAAAACATCAAGATGTATTTGATCAGTACTAAGATTTTTTGAAAGGTGGATACAACTCTTTGCAACTAGTTGTTTGACGTCATTACTACTATGATTCATTGCTCTAGCTAGTGCCACTATAAGGCTATTTGGAGGATCATTTTTTTCTACAAGTTTGTATTCTAAAAGATATGTCGCAGCTCGAACAGCGTTGCATGCAATGGGAACTTTTTCCGATAAAATATTTACCAGTATGTTACCAACTAGTCTATCGTATAAATTTAATTGCATTATTTCCTTGGGACACTCCTTCAAAGAAACGAAAAGAATAATTGTGTAACCATGTCTAGTAAATGAATCTTCGCAATTCTCGGTAAGTATGCAGTTATTAAACAAATCACAAACTTGTGCGGATGGCATATATTTTAGCATAGCACCTAAACATCCACCGACTGCACTTCTAGTAGTATCCTCTTGGTGTCCAATTAGACTTAATAATGTAGCAAATATTTGTTTTTTTATTGGCTCTGACATCTTATCCCCCGATGGGCTAATAATGCTACGAAGTGCATGTAACATTGTTTCTCTTACAGAAGAATCATCCGAAGTTTTTATACCATTGTGAATCTCAATAAATAACGGATCAGCTCTAGAGTGTATTGCTACTAGTTCCGATAGCGCTTTACCTGCTTTCATTCGCACGTTTCTGTTCTGATCATGAAGAGCTTTCAAAAAGGTTGTTTGTAATTGTGGCAAAAATTGTTTCAGTATAATTCCAACTTTGTGAAGCAGAATTGCTAATGTTTCTAAAACAGCTGCTTTTACACCAGAGTTAAATCGGTCACCCAATATTCGAATCAATGGTCCAGTTATATGTACAACTGATGGTTGTAATGAATTTGCGCTAGTAAGAAATATAACTTCACCAAGGCCTTGGGCAGCATTTTCTTTTTCTTCTGGTAACCCATTTAAAATAGCTTCTCGAAAAACGGGCAATAAAGGAGTTATTCCCTTTGGCAAGCAAAAGCCTGGTAATTCCGACTCCTTCAAATCACTAGCAGCAAACCTAACTGCTTGGCGAAGATCAGTTACGTAACCAATTTGATCAGTGGGATTCAAGCCTTTAATAACCGCATTTAACGCTTCCCAAGCATTCTGAATAATACCCTTATCGGTATCAGCCATCAGTCGTAGTAAGCAACGCAGAAGTTGAGGAATATATTGAGAATAATCTCCAGGTGAGTGTATACAAAAAGCAGAAAGCAAACTCGCTGAGGATTTACGTGTACATGCATTATCTGATTTTGCAGAAACCATTAGAGTATCCATTATAGTTCGAATTCCAACTTCATCTGTGACAGATAAAATAACAGTCTGGCAATACTCCAATTCTTGTATTTCATTTACTGTACCATGTGATTGCGACAAAGTTTCTAGCAACGCAGATAAAATTTTAGGAAGGTATTTTGTTAAAGCATCACCAGCCACAGAAACTAATATAGACAAGGCTTTTGTGTTTACCGGTTGAGCAGTTAATTGTGGAACAAGGTAGGGTAACACAACTCGTGATTTTATAGACATTACTTGACGCAAACCATCTAAAGTATTCTCTGCAATCAAAGGATCCGGGTTAGAGAGACCCTCTAGCATGAAAGGAAGAATATCATCCAGTGCTCGCGAACCCACCGTGCTATGCAACGATTCAAATGTCTTTGCAGCTGCCATGCGTACTTCAGGTAAAGGGTCTACCAGGGCTTTGCGTACGGTTGGAACTAAGCTGTGTACAAATGTTAAGACCATTTCCTTTGATGTTGACGCCATAATTTCAGATAAGCCAATGCAAACACCTTGTCTTTGATCTGGATGTTCTGAATTTAATCCACTTTCTAGTATCGGAATTATTTCAGGTAAAACCCTTTCTCCAAGTTTTCTCACAAGATCTCCCAAGGTTCGGGCAGCCACTTGACGCTTATCATAGCTTGTGCTTGCTAAGCACCCTAGTAACAATCCGAATAATGTAGGTAAAATCTCTCTTAGTGTTCTGGGAGTGTTCGTAACCACAATTTTCCAAACATGAAGTGCCGATTGACGAACCATTAACGATACGTCACTTCGTCCCATATATAAACCAGACAAAACTCTATTACGTCGCTCATCTCCTAAGAAACGTATTATAGCTGTATGTGACTGTTCAGTTCCAAAGTTATCATCCTCACTTGCCGTTTCTGTAGTCATTTTTCCAGATACACCAGATATGCGATATAATAAATCTCCCAGTAATTGAACGGAGCTATATCGAATTCGCCAGTTTTCGTCAAATAACCCCTTTTCTAGCTCTGGGAGCAAAAGTGCAACAGCAGTTTCTGCATATAAATTCACAATCCGTTGTCCAGCTTTTAAGGCTGTATCACGTACATATTCACTTTCATCTGCTAAAGCCTTCAGTATTGGATTTATAATTTGCCCAATGTACGGTGTAAATTCTTCTGGAAATGCACCAGGCATATATATAAACATCATGATATACCCATCTTTTACATGCGGAGCAATATCAGTTCGTTCTGCAGTAGAAATTATTTCCGGCATTAGTTTATGCATTTTTTCCACACCTAGTCCTCCAACAACCTCAGAAAGACCCTGTGCTGCGCCACTACGGTCAACACTGCTAGATTCAGATGTTAAAGTTTGCATTAACCATGGAAGTAAGTCTTCGAATGAGGTTTCACCCATTCCTTTAACCATTGCACCAAGAGCACGAGCAGACACTGCTCGGACTTCTGGAACTGGATCGAGCAATGACGATTTCAGCCCAGGAATAATGCTTGGAAGATATGGGGTCAAATCCTTTTGATCTGTAAGGGAATACATATTCCCTATTATTTGGGCGGCCATTTTTCTTGTTTCTGTTGATCGATCCATAAAAGCTCTTTGAACTACCGGCATTATAAGAGCTAAAGAAGGTGCATCTATGAAATGAATAAATTTGGTTTTTAACAAACTTTGAAGGCACGCTGATGTGTTATTAGAAGGGTCCTCTAATGCTTTTAGCAATACAGGAACAATAGCCTGAATTTCTGGATTCTTAATAACGGATCCTATTACTTTAAGAGCATCTGCGCCAGCTTCTTGAACTTTTGTATGAGAGTCACCAAGAACTTCTATTAATTTTGGAACAATGCTTGGCAAACAAGAAGACAACTGTTTTGGAGCGCAAAATGCCATGGCGCCCAATAACTCAACAGACGCCGTTTTTGTTCTCCACGAATCTTCATCAAGAGCTTGCAATAGAGACGGAAGCACCAATTTAACTCCATGAGCAGAAAGCTTTCCCATTACCACCTTTGCAGTATCATCGGCAGCTTGTCGCACGTATTGAGATGAATCACCAAAGCACTGTAATAAGTGAGGTAAGACATGGACTATATAGGGCTCAAACAAGCGACCAAGTGTGGTACATAGAACTTCAAAAGCAAATAGCGCACCCTCACGACTTCTGTAATTTTTCTTGTCTTGTATATACGACGTTAACTTTGACATAATGTCTAACTGTTTAAGCGATAAAATCCCTAGCCCTTTTACAATACCAGCAATTCCATACGCAGCACCTCTTCTTTCTCCATATTTATCAGATTTAGCCAATGAATGTAATAATTTTTTAACCATTGCTGGCGCTTCGTCTTTAACGGATGGCATAAGATGTGGTAGACAATTTGATACTGCTTCTTGAACTTGTTGCGATGGAGTAGAAAGAGCAGTTATTAATCGTTTGACTATTGGATCAATTCGTTTATCTTCCTTTTCTAAATGCCTTGCCAAAGAGCCCATTAAAATAACAACAGCCTGACGGATATTATCATAGCTTTGAGACTTTGGAGCTTTATCGAGAAATTCTTCAAAGACGGGTAGTAAACTGACAATTGTCTCTTTACCATGTAAATCAACTATCTTCAATGCAGCGGCTAGCATCTCTTTATGCACGATTTCCTCTCGGTCACCTAGACCATTAGAAACCATAAACTGCATTAGGCAATTTATATCATCAATAGACAAAAATTGTGCAATTTGAGATATTGCAATAGCGACACCTCTACGAGGTTTCCATTGATCTGAAGCGGGTTCAATTTCACGATCAAATTTATCCAGTTTTGGAGGAATTAAAGTAAGTTTTTCGTTATATATATCTAGCATTTTCATTAATCCATATTTTACTAAGCTCTTATTATTTATTATTAATGGTATTAACGATTCCGCAGATGCTTTTTGTATACAGAGCTCAGCATGTGTAATATCACAAATAATATCGTTAAACTCAGGAAACGGAAAATTAGATGAATCCCAGAGGTCGACAGCAAGCTTCTTTATATCGGAAGAAATGTCAAATTTTGCTATCCACAATCTCGCGACAATTTGTTGTTTCAACTCGACATCGGAATTTGAAAATTCAACTATTGAGTGTATCATTATTTGTATAGCACGTAATGCTACATCTCTTATAATATCTCTATAGCTTTGTAAAGCATCCAAAAATAAGACAATAATATGCTTATCTGTCGAAGCATTTAATTTACCGCCAGATGAAATTTTCGCAACTTCTAAAAGTGCATTTACGGCTTGTGTTTGGATTGTCGAAGAATTGTTTTCTATCAAATACAGTAATATGTGAAACATACCCAGCCTTGGCAAATAATTCGGATGATTGCTATCAACAGTGCGGTTATTTGTGCTTTTTACGTGAAATTCAATCAATTTTATGCTTATTAATATAATTTCCTCACTTGTGTTATCATTTAAACAAGTAATGGCACGTTTGAGAAATTCAAAAGCATAAGAAAAGGATTGTGAATTTAATATGTTTGAATTTATAAAAACATGCTTATGAAGATTTGATACGATTTCGACGACACTCTCATTAATATTTTGGGTATTCCATTCATCTTTTAAAGTACACGATGGTTTTTGAAGTCTTATTGTTGTAATGGAGATTGAGCGGCCCAGCTCTGAATGGTTTTTAAAACACATTTTATGTAAGAAATAGTACAGGTCTGCCAAGGGTTCAGCACTCAAAGGGCTATATGTTGCTCGTAAGATATCATCCAATAACGTATGAAAATGTAATGCAATATATTCATCATTTCCAGAACAAGAAGCTTTAAACAAACTTATTACACATATCAATTTCTCATACATTTCCTGAACGCGCAATTTTATACGCATTTCTTTCTCTGTTTGGTTTTTAATTAACTCTTGTTGTTTCTGTGTTAATTTTACTGTTTTTGATTTGCCCTCTTTTTGACGTTTTTCGTCAATTTCACGACGAAGTTGGATTTCTTCTAACTGTTCTTTATAGCTGTAAACTTTATTTTCCCGTTTAACACCAATAGTTTTATATTGTGAGTCAATGTGTGGTATTACACTTTTATCATATAATTCCCCTTCTGGTGTTATAAATATAAAATATTCTTCATTACTAACGGAAAAATTGTTGTCATCATTCAGAAACATTTTTATTTTTTTTATAATAGGTGGCACTATTATATCTGAATTAATTCGTACTAATGAAGAAATTATATTTTCGTAAACTGGGCATATTTTGAAATTATCTATATATTTCTCAATAATTTGCTTGTTGTTTATTGAAATAAAGTGTTCAGGAATTAACTTGAAATTCTGCTGAATAGTGTTTTCCCAAAAATGTGGATTATTGAATAATATAGTGGGACAATTAGCAATATCCAAAAGTAGAAAAGATAATTCAAGAGAATCTTCGTGAGAAACATTTTCTAAGCAGCATAAAACGCCCAATGCATCTACAAATGCTTGACTTGGAGTAGCAGACTGATCAATACAATTGTCAAATTCATTTTGAATCTTTGCAGTATTTAAAAGTTTTCTGAACTCTTTAAGAGCAAGTTTAACAAAATTAACACCATCAACACTTTTGGTGATTACCTCAATTTGTCCTTTTGTATAATTTCTTACTTTCAGGATAGAACTACATAAATTATTAACTAATGCTCGGTGTAATGGCTCTACAGAGCCCTTAATTTGGCCCAAGTACGATTTTAATAAGATCTTAGACATTAACGAAATGTGGCATAAAGTTTCCGGTGTTGCTGTCGCTATAAATTTTTCATTCAAAAAATATTGCTTAGTCATATCAAAAACAGAATTCCAAAAGAATGAATACAATTCAGATGGTTTTTCTAATATAAGCAAAAGGCAGGCAATACATGCTGCCTCCGATATGTACGATATTTGAGAAAAATTTTGCTGTGCTTTTGAATACAAATTATATAATACTGGAACTATATTATTTGTATTTTTGACATCAGCATTTTGAATCGAGGAAAGCAGCCATTCAAGGTAACTTTGTCGGATAACTTGAGTTGTGTTTTTATGTTCTATGCCAGTTTTAAAAATGTTAATGATCACACTGGGTACCTCATTCTGAAACCTTGCACACCACAAAGCAAACATTTCGAGTGTACAGCAAATAACTTTTTCCTGTGATTCAGTATCCAGCGTTTTCCGAAACAAGTCAACAGAAATATTTAAAATTTCGTGTAAGTTTTCCGCATCAACATTGTTAAAGCTTAAATACCCAGCACCCTGAAAGTAGAAAAAGTAAAGAAAGTATAATTATAAAATAACTTTTACAAGTAAAACATAATTCAAATAATAAATACTTGTATTGTGTGATCAAAAAACGCGAATTACTGATTTTACAGATTCAAAATTCAAGAGTTTACTGATGTATACTCGCGATAAATTGTTTTTTATTGTATACTTTACTCATTGAAAATGGGCAAAAGGATTTTGTGCAAATAACATACATGCCATGGACGAGTCTAAATTCAAAAAATTTAAATCTCTAGCTCCAATAGTTTCCGAAATCGACGCTTGCATACAGACGGGTGGACAGACGAACATAGATAGATCGACTCGACTTAATCCTGATAAAGAATATTTACACTTTATGAAGTCGGAGATGCCTATTACATACCATTTGAAAAAACCATTAAACCCTTTTAAGCATTTTTAATGGGTTCAGGGTATAAATATACGGGAGAAACAAATCAGACAAACCCAATCAAAGGAAACGATAGTAAAATAAAACCTAAAATGGAAGGTGGAACCAGTTGCAAATTAGATGTAATGGCTGATATTTCATTGTTTTTATTCATGTCGTTAAGCGAATAGATTTTTAATACGAAACTCTTTTATCTTAGATGAAAAGATACTGTCCCGATGAGTGGATGGTCAGAGATTTTCCGAAGATCTCCTGAAAGCAATGATTTTATTATGGAAAAACATTGTTCAAAAAAAGCAATTGGCATAGTCAAAGACAATTCGATAATTAGAGGAGGTGACCAGTTATCTACCTTCCATATTTAGTAACTCTAGCTTAAAAACAGTGGGAGATATAGACATATCCGATTTTAAAGGGCGGGGGCTTTATGGGGCATTATAGTGGGCGTGGCCAGAATGTCAAGGTCGTAATTTTTGGGGGAGGTCTCCAGCTATCTACATACCAAATTTGGTGACCCTGACTTGAAACTGAACGAGATATAGGTTTATCGATTTGCGGGGGCGGGAGTGGGCGTGGCCGGAAAATTTTTGTACCGATCTTTAAAGGAGGTGACTAGTTATTTATTTTCCAAATTTGGTGACCCTCGCTTTTAAACTGTGCGAGATATACATTTTCGCGGTTTGTGAGGCCGGGAGGGGGAGGGTGGGGTCGTGGCCAGAAATTTTTTCTGTAACATCTGCGGGAGCTTTCCAGTAATATATATCCCAAATTTGGTGAGCTCAACAACTGTGGGATATAGGCATTTCCAATTTTTTAGGGCGGGGCGCTGAAGGGCGTTCTAGTGGGCGTGGCCGGGATATGAAGGGTGCGATTTGTGGAGGAGGTCACCAGCTATCTACATACCAAACTTGGTGACTATCTTAAATATTGTGGGAAATATTCACCTTTTATCGATTTGCGATTTGACGTGTATCGACATTTTATCGAATTGCCAGCCTCCTAGTAGGCGTGGCACAAAAATCTTAACACTTTGAAGAGGATAGCTACAAGTATATATCCAAAGTTTCAGTCCCTATCTTCAATGGCGCCGAAAAAAAAGGTGCGTTCATCCGGACGGACAGACAGACAGCGTGACGGACATTGCACAAACCTAATGTACTAATTTCACTTCGTGAACGAGTATAAATATATATAAAACTTTTAACTGCCAATTATTTTTATTTTGTATGCCCTGAACCCATTAAAAATGGGTAAAAAAAAATAATGGTTTTGTGAAAATGTATGTTGGCGGAAGGAAGTATCTCCGACCCCATAAAGTATTACTTGCCTAGTCGATTTAGAAATGTCTGTCTGTCTGTACGAACGCGTTGATTTCAGAGACTACAAAATCTAGAAGGCTAATCTTAGATTCATTCGGTTTGTATATACCATACGCAAGTTCATTTAAAAAAATCGATAAATCTTTCCGTTTCGATATTTATGGCTTTTTTCATCCGGTTTTTTAAGCATAACTTCTAGCATACGAAGATTTTAAATATTTCGGGCTTTTGACACCTCCTTCCAATCGAACCAAACATCGATATACCCAAAAAAAACTCCACAAATCAAATACTTCTGTCCTGCAAATTGGTTTTTACATACATTTGTATGCCCTTATTAAGTCCTGAAAATTTCATAACGATCATACATTTAGTTTACGAGCAAATCAAGAATCTCTTTTCAGTAGTGGGGGCGAAGCGCAGCTGATTGGCTGAAGCGCAAGCAATTTCTGTGTCCATGTGCACACATCCAAACAAATGCAAAATTTTGTCTAGCGTTTTTCCTGGAACTTTTTTTGCAGGGGTTTAGTTGAATTTTATCACAACGAAGCCAAATGGAAGTGTGGCGCAGCCGGTACGAGTTGTGCAGCAGTAGCCGAAGGGTCTAAGGTTCGAGTCCCGGTGCGGAATACTTATTTTTTCGTTGATAATTATTAATTCAATTTTTTTTTTTTTTTTAATTTTTAACCACCTCAATACTCATCAAGTGCCGAGAGTTTGTGTGTATGTGTTAAATGCTGGGTTCAGGGTATCTCCTAGTCGGGTGCTCCTGACTAGAGCAATCTCACTTGTTTTTTTGTTGTTGATTTTGCTTATGTAGAAAAGAAATTCTCTTTCATTATCGCTTTATTTTAAAAGGCAAAATGAGATATTGTAAGAAAAAGAAAGGTTGTTATCGATTTTTTATCGATAATAATGAAACGGAGCAAGTTATCGAAAAAAATTATAAACTTGTTCTGCGTATTTATACGAACTGAATGATACCAAGATCAGCTTCTTCTTCAGCTTCTTCTAGCTTTTGTAGTTTCCGAGATCCTTGCGTTCATACAGACGGACATGGCTAAATCAACTCAGCTCGTCGTCCTGATCAAGAATATATATACTTTATGAGGTTGGAGATGCCTCCTTTTACCTGTTACATATATTTTAACAAAACCATTATACCCTTTTTACCCATTTTCAATGGGTTCAGGGTATAATGAATAAATGCCATTGCTTATAAATATACCTGTAATAATTGAATTCTATGCTCCACAACATTTATTTTTCCATCAGATCCATTTAAAACAGCGAAAATAAGTTCCAGTAATTTTTTTATAACGTTGCCATCCGAACATTTTTGCGAAAGACTTTTTAATGACTGCAAGGATTCACGGCGAGCAACTTCTCCATTGCTGTATAAATTTTTAATCAAAACAGTTCCGATTTGACAAGCGTAAGGGCTACAATCAATATTAACAAGATTAAATATTAAACCAACGCTCTCTAGAGTATTTTCCGGGCTGCGTAATATTGACTTCTGTATATTGTTATATATGTATGCTTTAAATTCAGAATCATTTACTTCTGAAAGTAATGGTTGACAAGCAGTTAAAAAAGCGCTTTCTGGCTTGGACTTGTACAATATCATACTTTTCACAAAGTATTCTATAGCTTTAATCTTATATATTTGTAGTATATTCAGCTGGTTGTGTTCAGTTTCAAATCGTATCATCATCATTATCATTATTGTAACGCTTGGACTTGGATCTATTTGAAATAACGTAGTCATCGTTTCCTGAAAAATATTATTATTCTCCCATAAATCATATATTGTTTTTGTAGCTGCTTCTGTGACACGTGCATTCTGCGCTAGTAAAGTGTTTTGATATAACATCGACTGGTATTCAAATAACCTTGACTTTTCTGTTTTATAAATATTTGAGTCCCGATTGGAATTCTTTAGGATTAAACAAATCCATCCCAATGCAACGACAGCAGATCTACATGATTTATGAACAGGTGTTATTGGTAATTCCTTCAGCAAGAGACTTTTAATGACAGCTAGCATATGTTCTATAGTTGAATCGTGGTGAGTTTTTAGTAGATCACTAATGAGCTTTCTAACTAGTAGTTGGGATGGGGCATCTTTGTACTTTGATATTGTTGTTCCTATGACTTTACATATACCCCGTATGATAGCTGAATTTACACCTAAAATTAGAAAGAGGTATATATTGTTTATTCAATAAATTCTAATAATTATTAAATTATTGATAAGCTAAATTATATCTTTATTTTATGTAATGTCAGACAATATTACGAAAATGATATATCTACTTCAGTTTTAAGGATAGAGTTACCAAATTTCGCGCAACGATTTTACGCAAATTCGAAGTATGTACTCACGTATACCCGCGTCAGTTAAACTGATACAATTTTGGCTACACCAAATAGGGCAATATCGATAAAATCGATATTTGTCATACCATTTTATAGCTAGACTTTAAGATATTTAAGTCTGGGATCAAGACCTTCTATATAAGCACAAGGCTAAAACTCGATAAAATATTATTTAGATTTTGTGAATCGAGTGAAAACCGATAAAATTTAAAATTTAGATTTTGTGAATCGAATAGTCAGCCAACAAATCTTGCACACGACTACAAAAATGCATATACATGTACAATTATAAATAAGTGTGTGCATAGTCATCCAGCCCCATCACTTTTAGCTACTTTTACTTTTACTATTAATCATTGTTAAAAGTCTTTTACATAAAAGTCTTTTACATATTTTGAGGAAGTCTTCAAGCGACAGAGAAAAACGACCAAAAATTTAAAATTATCAAGATTAAGCGCATTGTTGCATGTGCTTTAAGATTATGTCAGTTAAAAAATATGAATAATAAACACTCAAGCATCCAGCCCAAACATCACGGCCAAGGTATGTGACCAAGAATTGGCACGTATTCCAAAAGACGTCTACCGCGTGACTTTAAACTCGTTCACGAAGTAAAAAGAATATATTGGTTTTGTTCAATGTCCTTCATGCTATCCGTTCGTCCGTCTTCCCGTATGAAGCAACAAGTCCACAATTTAAAAGCTAGAGTCACCAAACTTGGTATGTACATAGCTGATGACCTTCCCAAAAAAATTTCAACCTTGGTATCCCAAACCCTGATAAATTCGGTATATTTAAATTGTTGGTGAAATAGTACTTCGTATTCATCGCTAAGCTCACCTAATTTGTTCAAAATTTTGTATAAATTTTTGACAAAAACAATATAGTCTGCACTCTGTCGTTCCCCAAAAAGTGTGCAGTGATTTCTCGGAATAACTTTCAATGCGAGAACCATTACAATCAGTATTTTCCGAACATCATAGCTCTTGAAAATGGAAAAGTATATAAATATAAACAAACAAAACTGTTTATTGATTTTATACTATGTAATGTAATACCTACTGCTTGTTTGGTATGCTTGATAAATGTGTTAGGAACAAAACTTCTTTCCAATTTCTGAGTTCAATTCCAATGAATTTTTTATACATTTTTTGGAGGCTTTCAGTAAAGACTTTTTATACCCTGAACCCGTTGAAAATGGTTAAAAAGGGTATAATGGTTTGTTGCAAAAGTATGTAACAGAGAAAAGGAATCATCTCCGATCCCATAAATTATATAACATAACTACAAGTATATATCCAAAGTTTCAAGTCTCTACCTGCAATAGCGACGAAAACAGTTGCGTTCATCCGGACGGACAGCATGCTGGACATTGCAAGCCAAGTCTCTATCTTCAACAGCGCCAAATAAAATTGCGTTTATCCGGACAGCATGCTGGACATTGCACAAACCCAATATACTAGTTTCACTTCGTGAACTTCGTTTTTATAGTTTTATCTATATTGGGGGCTATTAGGGGGAGGTATCCAAAATTCGGAGGTATGAAAATCTGCGCCTGCTTTTCAGAAACAACAACAAAAACATTAAATTTGTTGTCTTTAGCTGTTATAGTCTCAGATATATGGTAAGAAAACCAAAGGTTAAAATCGATTTTGATCGAATTTAATGAAAAATGATAAACTTGTTCTGCGTATGATATATACAAACTGAATGAGTCCAAGATCAGCTTTCTAGCTTTTGGAGTTTTTGAGATCGCTGCGTTCATACAGACGGAGAAGACAGGCGAATAGGGCTAAATAAACTCAGATCGTCGTCCTGATCAAGGTTATATATACTTTATGGGTTTAGCTGAACCGACGTTATCAGGGTTTGTGCAATCAGAGCACGTTGGGCGATTATGTCTGTGGTGTCATAAGAGAATTTGATTTTAATAGCGTATGCAAAAAGTCACGACTCTCGAACTATTTTTAAAATACCGACTTTGCTACCAAACCCATACTTAAAAACTTAAATAACATGTAATGTCAAAAGATAAAAATGGTAAATCATATTTTGAATAAACAATATAAATAATTTCTGATCGGTTTATGAGTGTTCTGGCAAGTTGAGAAACACTACACCAAAGCACACAAACTCGTTCGTTACAAGATTAACTTTAATTTTAATATTTACACATTAGTTTTACAGTGACAAGTAAGTTACGAGATTGAGCGCGATTTCATTTTAACGTGTAATACCGTACGATTTCTGCACTTGGGATACAGGCAAGCTTTGTTCTTAGGGTCGATAGTAAATCGTTTTGACCTTTAAATGACTATTGAACAATGACAGGTCAGGGAAAGACTAGGGATGCCATGTCAAGGTGACAGTTATTTATAAAATTTTCTTGCTCCGCAAAAATGAACATTTACCTATAGATTGAGGACTTATTTCGGTCAATGTGATTATATTATATACATTATATAAATTGGACAGTTTTGCATTAATTTTAATTGAACGATGTCTAATTACTGCAACTATGTAAATACATGGGAGCAGAAGAGATGACTTTTTCCCGAATTATAAAGAAATCATAATTTTCTTAATTATAAAAAATATAGTTGGTAAACCAATGAGTAAGATCGAAAAGATTGTCTAATTTATAACGTGTAATGATAAAAAATTCAGACTCATCTCTGAAAAAAGCTTAAAAAAATATACCAGATTTTAAGTTAAAAAAAAAAAACTTCTGTCATAAAAACATTTTTTATGTGGTTTCTCATCATATGGACTAGGCTAAATCGACTCTGCTAATGATGCTGATCTAGAATATACATGTGGTCGGCTTCCTGCTTTCTTCTTAGTGTACATTTGCACAACCCCATTTTTAATGTGTTCAAGGTATAATTACACAACCTATTAATGAATGAAGACTTTTTTTAAAAACTCAGTTAGTGGACAAAAAAAAAACATATCGTCATGCTTATATCAGTTTGTTTTCAGAAAAATATATATTATGTTGATGTTAAAAACGATATTTTAATAATATAAGACAATTATAGAACTAAAATAAAACATAAATAGAAAACCAAGCGGTCAATAACATTAACGTGAGAACTGAATATATGTCAAGCACGCAAAAAGAGATAAAGAAAAAACATCTTTTGCAGTAAATGGAGGTAAATATGACCAGACTCCTGTTTGGGCTGAAAATTTCTCCTCCCATATTCCAGAAATATAGATTATTTCAAAGCGAATATGAAAATACAAACCGAGGTCGATTTTGTAGGATTCACTATTTCGGCAAACGGCATACCAAACCGACTCTGAAAATGGGCAATAAAAATACTTTCATAAGTCCAAAAAACTATAAGCTTTACGCTCCTTCTAAAGTCCGTCAAGCTCTAATAGAAGATTTATTTGGGAATATGCCGAATAATCACAACCACCTATTCTAGAATATGCCAAATTAGCTAAGCCTTACAACTTTTCTTAGGCGAGCAAATGGCAGGCTCTCTAAAAATGTTTTTAGCAAAGGGAAAGTGACGGATGAAAACACTGCACTGGACGCATTCTATCAAATTAAGAGGACGCTTACCTCTAGCGACGTGACACTAGCTTACCCCCATTTAGACAGAATATTTAATTTAAAAATCAATGCTTCCAACTTCGACATCGGAGCATCTCTAAAGCGGAGGAAAATTCGACGCAAACGAAAAAGAAATGCTAGCTATCGTATGGGATCTACAGAGTGTGCGCATTTACTTATACGGAACCTCAAAAATCATAATATTTAACGACCATTAACCTTTACCTTTCGCTCTTAAAAACAAGAACCAGAATGGTAAACCTAAGATTTGGAAAAGCTACCATGAATTATGATAGAAGCCAATCGACACAACCTTAAATGTAGTTGCAGACGCTTTATTCAGAAATCCTCTACACCCTCAAGAAAAAGGTAAAACTGCAACAATACATAGTGACGATAGTTCCTTATTTAATCATATAACGGTTATGGAAGTCCCTATTAACGTTTTTAAAAACCAAGTTTTCTTACTAACTACAAATACAGAATCATACGAGCTTAATTTTAACAAAGACAATACAAATACTAAAGAGAAGTCAAAAAGCCTCAATGTAAATTGATAATTTACATCAGAAAACATTACAAGCAAAATTCAGAATATATACCCCTCATAAGTTACAACCGACTCCCATTGCATCTTACCCTGGTCAACTTATTAATATAGATTTCTATACCATCGAAGGAAACTTTGTCCGAACTGCCATAGATAAAATTTCTAAACACGTTTTTGAAATCAAAAGCAGCCGAGAACATTCAGCACCCATTACGAGCCAAAGAAGAGGCATACAAATAAACCATTCTTACCAAAGCGGGCGGCTTTGGGCAGCGGCGATGAAGTCCAAAGGCGACAAACGCTTTGCCACAGAAGAATCCGAGTCGTTCTACTGAGACGACAACACTTACCAACTACAAATAAATTTACAAAATTTCATGTAAATGAAAGCCTCTTCTAATATTATTTTGAAAGTCCCGTCGTGTCGTTTGAGCAAATAATAATAAACATACATAAAAACTCTCAGCGTTTGATGAGTATTGAGGTGGTCAAAATTAAAAAAATGTAATAAATAATTATCAATGAAAAAACGAAAGATTCCGCAACGTTATACCTTACGCGGTGCTCGAACCACCGACTCAACTTTAGCTATATAACACTTACCGGCTGAACCACACTGCCATTCAACTTTCTCATAATAAACAAGTGAGATTGCTCTAGGCGGGACCGCCCGACTAGGAGATTCCCTGAACCCAGCATTTAACACATTATGAGTATTGAGGTGGTTATAAATTAAAAAAATAATGAAACGAAGCAAGTAATCGAAAAAAAATTATAAACTTGTTCTGCGTATAACATATACGAAAAGAATGAGACCACGATCAGCTTTCTAGCTTTTGTAGTGTCCGAGATCGCTGCGTTCATACAGACGGACAAACGGACATGGATAAATCAACTCAGCTCGTCGTCTTGATCAAGAATATATATACTTTATGGGGTCGGAGATTTTTTTTGCTAGGGTTAAGTTGAATTTTATCACAACAAAAACTAATGGAAGTGCGGCGTAGCCGGTAAGGGTTGTGAAGCGTTGCCGAAGGGTCGGAGGTTCGAGTCCCGTGTGCGGAATATTTTTTTTTCGTTGATATTTGTAATTCAATTATTTTTTTAGTTTATAACCACCTCAATACTCATAAAGTGCCGAGAGTGTGTGTGTATGTGTTAAATGCTGGGTTCATGGTATCTCCTAGTCGGGCGGTCCCGACTAGAACCTTCTCACTTGTTCAAAATGCATAACTATAATCAGGTTGACATCTGGGGTTCCCCAGGGTAGTCGTTTTGGTCAATTTCTTTTTGCTCATTTCATCGATGACCAATGATCTTATGTATGCCGATGATGTGAAATTGTGCATCACATATAAGAATATGGCTTCTAGTAATTTCTTACAAGCTGAACTTGACGCTTTTGAGTCTTGATGTCAAGTTAACCTACTATACCTCAATTGCTCTAAGTGCAAGTTTATGACTTTTGATCAAAGCTCTTCTCAAATGTTTCCGTACAAGCTAGGTAGCCATTGCTGGAACGGTTTGTCATCATACCCAATAAATCTCCCTTCTCTAACTAATCGGAGAATAATGCTTCGTGTAATCTTCGTTCATCGAAATGGATTCATCTAAGGGATAAGCTAATTAAATTTTTCGATTCCAACTAGACTAACACGTAATTTCAAACCGTTCTTAGTTAGGCAATGGTTAAGAACTCTTAACCATTGCCTAACTAATTATGCTTGAACACATCCGCGTCCTTCGTGATGATTTTAATAAACAATAAACAGTTCGGAATCTTGCCCTCCACGTATTAAATCTTTACTTCTAAGCATTTAGCAAGTAGATTGTAGTTTGCATTCGTCTTGTATTTCGCGACTCGTGTCGTATGTTTTACGACTACGCCCCATAGTCGGTTGAACGGGTGGTGAGATGCTCCGCATAGCATCAGGATTCACGCGTTAAAAAAGAAAACAACAAATTGATGTGCACTGCAGCTTACGGAGTAAGGTGCAAGTCCTTTATATACATTTGTACATACAAATAGCAGTTGCGAACTTACCGGGATTATTAAGTACATCACATACATTTTGAAATAGTGACGGTCGTTCATCTACAGAAACATTGAGCACTCTGTTGGGCAAATCACGAAGGGCACTAGATAACTGAAATAAACATTATATAAATTATATTAATTTTATGAATTTATTTTATTACCTTAGGAAGATCCATTTTTTTCCCAAACGCAAACGTGTGGATTTCGATAGCGATGGCAAATAACCTACACGAGTGTAGTAACGAGTCGTTTTGAACAAGTTCGATTCTATAATTATATCGAAACGTTTTGTATATGGTCGATTGAAAATGATTGAACATTGAACTATTAACTTAATTGAACGAACGAACATGTGCGCTAAGTTAGCAACGTCGATTTTCGAAACTTGGTTCCGGAGCCAGTATCATATTTTTGTTCTGCGTTTATTTATGTATTTCAGCACTAAATCGAATTTCACAACGATCATACACTTATGTAGTTTAGAAGAAAATAAGGATTTCGTATGAAACTTATAGTTTTCCCTACATTTTTTTTCAAAGATTTATTGAAAGTGTTATTTACGAGATATTTAAACGATATGCAGGAACCTCGTTGCCAGCTATACAAAATTTACCAATAATCATTACTGTGCGTTTGACAGCTTATATCTCAGCTCACAATGCACGATATACTAATTTGTTACATACATGTTTTAGGCAATTTCTTTTTATTTATATATTTGGAATAAATTATTTAATTATTACAGTTTTAAAGAATAATAAATAAGAGCCAACTAACCTGTTAGTTCATTCATTGAGTCAATCGAACGGTAAGTTCACATATGAACATAGTATTCAGTGTCGGATAATATGAATATATTTAGCGGGAGCATTATAAATTATATTAATTTATTTACAATAGTGTTAGACTTTAACCTGATAACAACAATAAATAACAATACATAAATAACATACATTTAAAATTAAGCTGCCAGATAGCAATACTAAAAAATATATTTTTCACAGACATATCCTCCTTCACGAATCGCGAAAGCTTATATCTCCCACAGTTTTAGACCTAGGGACCCCAAAATTTTAATGTATATTACTGGTAGCCTCCTATGCCACAACCTTCAAAGGTCGGTAGAAAAAGTGTAGGCAATTTTTGCCTGCCGAAAGAAGGTAATGTAGCGTCAGTAATGCGTAGAATTACTACCCATTTGGCGTTTTTCCTATGATACCCTGACTGACAAAACTTACTTACCTTGGAAAAGTCTCGTGTAAGCAACAATAAGATTGAAGATAGACGACTAAAAAATGTTGATATTTTTTCGTAGGCTACTGTCCATGATCTTTACTCTTCCTTTTTTCTTCGTTGCTGAGCCCCGTTTTCCACGAGGTTGCCCAAGAGTGTGCATAGAAAGCTCGATTAAAACAAAATATAGAACTGATCTGTTTTGTACGTGAACTGTTGTTGTTATAAAGATTTTTGTCTTTGTATCCTATGGTACATTTTCCTATGTTTGAATTATCTTTTGCAGATCAATCGCAATATAATGAAAAATAATAGTAAATGTTTAGATCCATTAGTCTGCTCCTTATACGTATTAATCAATGAGTTTGTGTATATAATTGAATCAAGACAATATATCTAGTATGCGCTCCCAGCTCGGCTAACCGAGTGCCGCCGAGTGGCGCGATTCCGTGGCACGGCTTCCGAATTAGATCGCGTGAGATAGCACCGGGAAAGGATGTAGAGCCGAAACGAGAGCGTGGAAGAGTTCTGGAGGCACTACCATCGCTAAAATCGCTTGCTTCCGAGTGTACTCTTTAGATCAGCTGCAAGACGAAATCATAAAAATATATGCAGTAATGATGAGGAAACCCCGAACACCTTGGCGGTGCACATCTATAGTCACCAGTTATCAGTGAGGGGCAGGTACAAGCGAGATCATAATGAAGCAACCTTGCTCTTTGTACCCCAACCTCGTGAAAGAGGCCAACCTGACACATCGTGCTCATCAAAAGATGATCTGCTGGAACTGTGGAATATCGGATCCAGTCATTGCTTAAGGTATTGCATGGCGGTGGAAAAGAATATCTTCACCTGCAGGTATGGAAAGCCAGACACGTACAGTCCAACTTGTTCGAATTGAGACAGTGCAGAGGTGTAGCAAAAACGATCCCCGACTATTTGCAAATACCTCAATTCTGGGCGAGTCAGTGGGGGGCTTAATGGACTCAGGCGCTACGCATAGCATGTTAGGCCAATAATGCGCAGAATTTCTGGAGAAGCTGGATGTAGACGCTAGCCCATATGCGTCCGTGGTAAAGGTAATAAAAGGGGAAGATTGCTCAGTCGTGGTCCGAAGAGAATTGACAGTTGAATACAGGGGTTACGTTTAGATGATGACATTCCCCCTATGCCTATCTTAGAGCAAGACATTTGTTCAGGCTTCTACTTATAGCAAGCTTTTCAATTGGGTCCAGAGATAAAGGGGGTAGGTCCAGGTGAGCTGGTTAGCTAGCAAGATTGGTAGACGAATCCATGGATGACCAACTAGCTCACTATGCGGAAAAGCCTCAAAAAGAGATAGTGCAAGAAGAATGGGAATTGCCGCCGGAGCAGAACGTTGTCTTGGATAAAGTGAAGGAAGGGTTTTTAGCTTTCGAGACTGTAGGATTGGGTAAGAGTTAGATGGAGACGCAGAAAATCAAGTTTGTGGATGATGCCGAGCCTGTAAAGGATCGTCATTACCCATTATCGACAGTCATGCAGGCCGTGGTATCTGCGGATGCGGACAATATGTTAGTCCAGTCTTGGTGCATGCAGATTTTAAACGGCACTTCTACATACACTGCGGCACATACAATTATAGAGTTGGTGCTGTCCACCATGCAGCGCGATGATAAACAAATTGAGAGACCTATTGCGTTCTTCTCCACCAAAATAAATTGTCACAAAAAAATCACTCGGTGACGGAGAAGGAGTGTCTGGCCGCGCTCCGTCGTGGAGCGCCATCCGTATGTGGAACTTATGCCGTTCATGGTTATTACGCCAGGCTGAAATGGCTTTTGACACTCAAAAACCGACCTCCTCGCTTGGCTCTTCAGTTTTTGACTTCGGATAGAGCATCGGAAATGCGTGGAAAATGTAGTGGCCGACACTTTGGCACAGAGCATCGAGGAGCTGGAAGTGGATCCAAGCAGCGTGTTGGGGTTTGAAACAGTGGAATTCGAGTCCAAAGAGTACCAAGAGTTGGTGAAGGAGATCACGGAGAGACAACAGTTCCTGGTAGACCTCCGGATTGTAGACGGCGTGATCTTCCAATGCACGCGCTTCGAGCGGTTCAATCACTGGGACTGGGATGCATATCTGCTAGATTTCGAATTGGTCATTCCAAACACCATGTTCCTCGCGTGCTACAAGTTGGCAAAACGCTTGCAATCTATGGGCGAACCCGAAATGTCATTGCTGGACCCAAGACAACTTATCCAGGAGAGCATCCAGCGTAAGATGCAATCAATGGGTACAACAATTCTACGCGAAGCCCGAACAGAGAGTCTACTGCCGCAAATTCCTTATTCGTGTGCAAATTCATCCGATATCGATTCGTTAAGTCTGTGGGAAACAACGCGTACGCTCTTGACGATCTAAACTGATCTAAACGCTTGACGATCTAAACTGTCAATTCGAATTTACCATGCCAAAGATTTAAGGTTGTAGGAGTATGTGGGTGTGGGCTACGTTGGGAGTCTGCAGTATAGGGCACACCGGCAGTGAAAATATCCTTAATTTGGGGACAATGCCCACGCGTAGGTTCACCTTTCTCTTCCAGTCCACATGCTCGTGGTGGTATTGCATTTGCACCGAATCAAGGGCTGCATCAAAACGCCCTTCTAGCGAAGGCGAACAGAACCTTGCGTTACCTTACAATTAGAGAGAGAGAGAGAGAGAGAGAGAGAGAGATAAAGAGAGTGGAAAGGAAGGGACAATATATATGTCTAGTGGTAACGGTGCGCATACAGACTTCAGAGCCAAGTATATCCAAAATGAAACTGCCCCAAACTTTCTTTGTCTCTTGCCAGGCAAAAAATTTGAAAAAATTGCCAATTCAATTTCTTTTCTTTGTGAGTAAAAAAATATATAATTAAAAGAAATAATTAAAATTAAGTGAATAGTAGTGAAAATCGTCAATTTATTTGGCAGTTGGGACCGGAAGGCCAGTTTTTACTTGTACATATATACGGTTTTATATGAAACATATAAATACGGCAAAATTGAGGGACACCCGTGGCCTGCTTCGTAGGCACCCTCACAGTCATCATAGGCAGTAGCAAAGTAGCTGGAGGCCACAACGAAAAGTGAGTCCATTCCATATTTGTGCTATGCCACCCACGCAAATAAGAAAATAGGCGCACGTACGTATTGAGGACGCATCCAAAGCACTCGTAAATTTTGCTACCACTACAAAAATTTTTTTTAAAATATATCTATACACATATATGCTTTCTATTCTGTAACAAAACTAAAGAAAAAAATTGCGAGACACCGCCGCTACCCAGTGCATATTGTGCACGCAAATATATTTATTGGCAGGCATATTTTTATACCCTGAACCCATTGAAAAAGGGTAGGTAAAAAGGGTATAATGGTTTTGTTAAAATGTATGTAACAGGTAGAAGGAGGCATCTCCGACCCCATAAAGTATATATATTCTTTATCAGGACGACGAGCTGAGTTGATTTAGTCATGTCCGTCTGTCTGTCCGTCTGTCCGTCGGTCCGTCTGTATGAACGCAAGGATCTCGGAAACTACAAAAGCTAGAAAGCTGATCTTGGTCTCATTCAGTTCGTTAATATTAAACGCAGAACAAGTTTATCATTTTTTTTTCGATAACTCCGTTTTATTAATATCGATAAAAATCGATAACAACCTTTCTTTTTCTTACAATATCTCAGAGACCAGAGACTAGAGGCAACAAATTAAATGCGTTCTATTTGTGTAAGCCAGACGCAAATTTCGGAACCTTCGGATTTTGGATACTTCCCCCCAATCGCCCCCAATACCTACAAAACCATAAAAATCGCAAATCAAATACTACAGACCTGCAAATTGGTTTGTACATACATTTCTATGATCCTAATAAGTCCCGAAAATTTCATAACGA
>SCDS01000291.1:51170-82101 GCA_004149465.1 Drosophila nigromelanica | reverse complement strand
AAAGCACAAATATTTGCCTTAGTTGCTGCTCTTAGGCTTTTTGAAATTAGTTCGTTTAAATTTGCCATTTTACTTCAGAGATGAGATTACAAAAAAAAAATTTGCCGTCTATTCTTTATTTCTCACACAGTTTCAGCATTTCACACTTTACGTCGTTTAATTTCACTTTTTTCTTCTTCAGTTTTTCTTCTTATTTTTTTTCAGCTTAAAAAAAAATGTTGCTTCTTCACACTTCTTTAATTTTCTACAAAATTAAATTGTTCCACTCTCGTCGTTTATCCCTTTTATCAAATTTAAATCCAACTCCTGGATGAGCCTCCAAAATATGTGGGATTTTATTTAAAGGTAATAATTGAACAAAGATAATTGTAAGATTTAAAGCTACAAGTGATTTCGTCGTTAGATCTCGTTTGAGCAACAGCTCTCACAACCTATCTCGTCAAAGGCCGAACTGAAACTCCCTTCTTTCGCCGTCATCAGCTTGCTTCTTCTTTTCGTCTTTGGTTCGCCACATTTCAGCTGTTGTTGTCTAGGGATCTCGTTGTTGTTGTTGTTGATATTTTGTCAGAGATGGGAGTTGGCATGCTTACAGAAATACCAACCCACATATATATCTAATTTTAAACCGGTTTGTTAATACTTTACATTTACATACTTTGCATTTGAAATTTTATTTCCTTTATTATAATGAGCCCAATAGTTTTTAGTAAATAAATTTGCTTTTGTTTCTGATTGTTTATCGTGCTAATTGAATCGCTTTAACAATTTAAATTTACCCAAATAAATTCTTATATACCTATTTTTGTATACATACGTTTAATTGGGAGAACGTTTTTGTTTTTGCTGGCCTTGCGCTTTTGATTTCAATTGGTTTTAATTAAAATAACAGCTCTGTTTGCACCATGTTAACATACCTGTAATGAAACAAATTGAAATAAAAGTTATACGCTTTGGCAAAAAGTTTGTTAGTTATTTACATATGATACTGTAAAATCGTTTGAAGGGCAGTTCTATTAGCTCCGTTAGTTTGTCAAAGCCAGAGAAGCTTAAACAAACAGCGACGACAACAACAACAATAATAATAATAACAACAATAACGACAACGATGATGACAAAAAGCAGTGCAATAATTTTTGAATAGTGTGTCAACATTTTACAAATGCATAAAGTCAACTTCCGCCATTCGCCCGTCTGTGCTTACTCGGAGTGCAAATATTGTCATAATCATCAACATTATTGCTATTGTTGATGCATAAATATATATGTATGTATTTATATAGATATGCATATGCATCTTTGTCTATATACGTATGTTAAATACATATGTTTCAATCCGCCATGAGAGTGAAACTACAATGGATGCAGTCCAAATGCATTTAGTTTGTTGTGCTTGCTGTGTGAGTGGGGCTCATTACTCGGGTATCAGACGGGATTGCGCGCTGCTGCCAGAGACAATAAGCGACAGCAAATGGAAAAGAAAGGAAAAACAGGCAGAAATGTCAACAAGCCAGCCAAAGTTTCACAGGCAGTTACAATTTTTACAGCACTGCAGCGTACTGCACACAATTTCCTTGCTTATTACGTAGACTAAACAAAACCGAAGTGAAATAGAAATAGACGTGGAACAGACAACGAAGACGAAGACAACGAGGAGGACAACTGCAAGAGTGGAAAATAATATGATACTATTTAAGAGTGAAGATATAAAAATAGAAATGTTAAACGTGGGTGAGACTGCGAATGCAGCAGAAAAGTATCTTCAAGTTGTATAAAATGTTCAAAGAGATAGATATTTATTTAGTATTTTATTACTGCATTGACAGTTGTTACAGACAGTGAATAGAATATTCCAGCATATGATAAACACAAACGATGAACTTAATTTTCTTTCTTAGTATTACCTGATGGTTAATAATTTAGTATATTTATTCGATATTCAAAAGTAAGTAAGTAAGTTATGCCTCACTTAATATTCATATTAAGTACATTTAGGGGATAAAGACATAATCTTTTTCATTGAAATAACTTTAGTTTATTTCTTGTGCTCTTTTGCTTTTATGGTCTGTTCATGTTGATGCTTAATTCAAATAAATTAACATCATGATTTAGTAAAAATCATCTCACATCCCTTCCAAATCTGCAACCGCAGAGCTCAACAAAGCCGTTTACTTTCTATTTACTGTGAAACGACGCAAATAACAAAATATATCCACCAAAATTGCAATGGCTGTGGGAGGCACTGCACTTGCCCCTAGTTTATATTGGTAGCTTGATTCCCACAGTCGCATCCAGGAGCAGTTGGTTAGCAAAAGTTTTCTGCCGGCTGCTCGTGGGGCAACTTTGTTTTGCTTTTTAGTACTTTTGATGACTTTTTGCCGAACAGATGTCGATATAATGCTAAATGTAGTTATATGCCAGCCAGGCAACCAGCCAGCCAGCCAGCGCACACAACAAGTACAGGGAGTACAAGGACTATACGGAGTTCTGGTAGTCCTGCCTCTGCATCCATTGCATCCAGTTTCAGGCCACTTACATGCAGGCATCTGTAGCGGCAAGAACCACAAAGGCTCCGCCAAAGAAAAGTTGATGAGGAGGAGCAGGCATTGCCAGCTACTCCAACGCAGACTGCTTGGCGTTCTATTCTATTTGGCTCTGTTTTTGTATACCCTGTACGAATGTGTGTTGCTTAGGGCCCGAAGTGCGCTAGGCTTGATCAAGTATACAATATTCATATGCGATGACTCTGAGAGATATGAGACTATAACCAACATATTTAGTATGTCTGCCGTAAAAGGCATTTTTTGATTTTGTTGGTTAGTTTGAAAAAGAAGTAAATATATATGTGAAGTTTCTGGTATATATATTTTGTTTTATGTAGTTGATAGGCCAATATGTGCCACTTTAGACAGGGTATACCATGGTCTCGTTTTCTCTTCTGGAGCACTTGTTGTTTATTGTTGCTGCTGTTGCAGTTGGTTCTGCTTGCTGCGGCACTCATTTGAAATTTGAAAAGACGTCGACGCAACAACAGCGACAGCGGTAGCGGCAGCGGCAGCCATTAAAGTCGCGCTGAGTTTTATTATAAACGACATAACTACGACAAACTGAGTTACCAGCAAACGACAACAACGTTGGAGTAAAGAACCCGCATTACATTTTACGTCATTTATTGCAACTTTGTTGGGGCGGCCGACCATTCTCTCTGACGCACTTCCACTTGCGCCTTGCTGCACCTTTCAGACCGGCAACAAAGGCGCCTTCTGCCAGCCGTTTTTAACAAAATGAACAGCAGCAACGGCAACAACAACAACAACAACAGTTGCTACTCCATACTTAATTAGCTGTTTGCCAGTTAAAAATAATCAGCCAAGCCAAAGTAAAGCAAATGAAAGTCGGCACCAGGAGATGCTAAAAGAAAAACTGGAATGGATGGGGGCACGGTGGTGGGAGTTGGGTTTTTGGGGTGGCTGCAACTGCAGTTGCTGCTTTGTTTTACAATGTTGTTGTTATTGTTGCCTGCCATCCAGCCAGCCAGCCAACATTTTGTTATATAAAACGTTGTAACAAATTTTTCATTAAAAGAAATCAAGCAAAATGAAAGAAAAAACACAAAAAAAAACAAACAGCGTAAAAACAGCAAACAAAAAATGAGCCATAAAAAATGGTTGTGGCAAGAAAGGAGTTGGCTAAAAAGAATATGTAAGGCAGGGCTGGCTAAAAACAAAAAAAAAAATAGCCAGAGCCAACAAGCCATAAGATGTTTTAGCTAGCATTTTATGACTTGAAGTTGCTGCCCAAAGAATCTGAATTTAAAAACTCTCAGACTGTTACAGAAGTTTGCCTAACAGCTAAGATAAAATATAAAAAAAATACATAAAAAGGCCTTTTAATAAATTGAAATTAACTTAGAAAACAGTTGAGACACTGCGAAAACCGTAATTGTGAAGATACAGATATCATAAGTTATGGAAAACTCTATTTGAGATTAAATGACAAGCAAATCATTTAAAGCATCTCCTTTAAACATTTCACAAAGTCTCTGCTTAAGTCATTTGAGAATTATAACGCTGTACGCTTATAAAGCAACTGTTGTCACAAAATCTCAATTAGGAAGTGTCGTTTAACCAATTGCTTTACATAAGAAAATAAAACAGTTTGTTACGCTACCAAAACTCTTTTAAAAGTTTTACAAAAAACTTCACTTTTTCAACTTTTTTCATATTGTGTTGACTTTTATTTCTGCTTGAATAATTTTATCCAGCTTAAATCTTGGCTTTACGCAAGGCTCTACTTTTCATAAAAGCCTCAACAAAGACATATGCATAAGAATACAGCTAATACTTTAGCTTCAAAGAAACTGCGGGAACTGACTTTATTAGGGACTGCAGTCACTACAAACTCTAAATAGTTTGTTTGCCTAAATAGATCATCATAAATGTCAAGTTTTAATGCGTTTTAGAGCTATTCATATGCTGATATCCACTACCGTCGCGCCCATGATCCCATGAGTCTCCACCGCGCACAGCTGTCATATATCAAAACTATATAAAAGCCACCTCCCCCAACCACTAAGCCCCCATAAGTAAACGGGCCACGAAAATGAGAAAGAGAAAAATGAGGAGAAACAACGATATACAAATCTTCCCCAGCTGCGTTGCTAAATCTATTAACTAAAGAGCTGTAATAATTAAAAGGCGTGATGCGTTCGGCTACTAGCCCCAAAGGGGGGCCCCATAATTTCTCGAAAGTGCTCTCATTTCATCATCAGATGACGACTCGATTTCGATTTCAGACACAGTCCTATGGTCATAAATAAAAATCAGTTTATGGCGGCGAAACTCTAAAAAACTTTTCTTTATGCGCTTTACATAAATATAAAGCACACACATACACACGATATATAGTTTTCGGGGAGAGAGAAAAACGCTTGAACGAACGTGATATTAAGTTTCGGACATAAATCAAGCTCTCGCCCCCAATAGCCACACAGCGCTTCAAGTTGGCTCCAAGTCAACATTTTTTTTTTTGGCCAACACTAAAAACAACTAATTTATGAGGCGACCCATGACGCTGTTGACTGGACTAGAAATGCATAATAAATATTTTTATTAAATATTTTATGACTTTCATTACACATCGACAGCTACGCCAGTTGGCTTTATTAAAGCACATGTGTACAATTTATATTTGTCAGGAATCAGCACACACAAAATGCCAGACAAATGCAAAATCCAACAAGCAGCGGCAAATACATGTTCCAAGTGTGTAGGGCGTTTTCTTCAGGAGGTGGCAGACGGAGAGGGAGTGGGAGAAAAAAAAACTTTTCCTTTCGCCCAAGACACATAATGTGCGAAATGCTTTTTGACAATTTCATTCAATTTCAAACTTATTTCAGCAAATTGTTTGGCTGTCAACGCGGCGAGCCATGGCCTCCAAAGCTCCTCGCTTTACAGTTTTTTCTTGCCTCACCGCAATTCGCATATGCACGCCAGACTCTGCATCGTGCACCATCAGAGCAACAGCAACAGCAACAACAACAACGGTACAATTGTCTAATTTTAGAATCTTTAAGATACACTCAAAAAGATACGCCAGGCGAGACTGCCAGGCAGGGGCCTTGTCATCGTATTAGGTGTAATATAAAAGTCATTTAATGACATTGACTGACATTTTGATGTTTCATAAAAAGCAACTCAAGCAGTAGACATCGACACACAGATACACACACGCACACACACATAGAGAGATGCCAACACACGCACAGTGCTCTCTCAGACACACATAATAGTTTGACAATAGCAATAAAAGGCCTACAGCAGACGTCGCCTGAATGCTGCCTCCTCCGGCACAGGCTCAGGCACATTCACATTCACACAGGAACGGCAACAGAGAGACAGAGAAAGTGACAGGGGTAGGGACAGGGACAGCAGCAGCTTTACAGGGACAGCACTCAATGGGAAAAACTCGGCATCTCTGTCTCGTTTGACGTACTTGGCTGTATCGTCAGGCATCTTCATTTTCATTGTTGGCTTTCCCGGCTGCCATTTCCTGGGCGTTCTTAATGTTGCTGTTGTTGTTGTTGTTGTTGTCCGCGACGCGCGCGAGATTTTCCACATATTCAAAATTAATACGTTGCGCCATATCCTAGACACATTTGTAGCAAGTAACTCTCAGGCAGCACGTGGCAGTATCCCCGTGCGGCTTTCAAAGCTGTAAAATGCCAGATTGCTATGCGTAAAAACATCCAAAATCATCTCATGGAAATCTGTGCGCCGTCTTCCCTTTAAGTTTTGTGCATTTTAAAGCTTATAAAACCTACTTCGTAGCATTTGGATAGGCCAAAAAAAAACACAGTGAATACATGAAAAGTTGCAAGGTTTTTTCAATCTTGGCCTTATCCTTTTGCGGCTCATACATAAATGTACATTTATTCTTTCATTCACATTGTTTCTAGTTTTCTAAAGAATTTCTACCCTCGAGTCCGTTAGCAGCTGCAGCTGCCTTTCAATTCACACATTCTATTGTATGCGACTACGGATTCTTATTAATTTTTTGTGTATATGTTTTCATTTCATATTGCGTTCGCTTCTTTTCATACGCAATAAATCAGATCTACTTAGTTGTTCTTAGCCCTGCCAGCACCTGAAAAGGTTTTATATAATTTCTCTGCCTTCTTCGCACATCAACTCTTTCTGTCAGCTTTTATATGTCTTAACAGCTCACCCAACTGACCAACTCAATTGTACTTGGTCAATAATCATTTAGCTCTGACATTCCACAGATTCCCTAGGTTGCCTTCAATTTCTAAGAAAATCGTACTGTTTACCTGGGGTCAACAGGCCCCGTCTTATCGGGTTACATTGCGCCGATAAACTGTCTCAGATTTCTATGGACTCAATATTGATACCACATAATCTTCGAATGCACATTATGCTCAACCCCTCTCTCTCTCTCTCTCTCTCCCTGACCTTCTCGTGTTTCAATTTAACTCTGCCTCGCTGCATCGACTAAGTCCGCTCGTTCACAAGTTGCCACCCAAGTTGGAGGTGTTGTTGTTGTTGTTGCTTCTGCTGCTGCCTAAGCCGCGTTTAAATACCTCGCCTTAATTTGCCCTAATCTGCATAGAGCGTACCCCACTTGGCAATGAACGAGGACTGCAAAATGCTGCCAACTGTTGGGCAACGCCTGCAAAAAACCTTTTAGCGTGCATTAACTACGAAAACTATGCCAAAAACAAAGAAAAAGCGTTTTTTAAACGCCGGCAAGCTCGAGTCTTCTTATGAATTTAATTTCAGGCAGCGTAATTACTTTGTAAACACATGAGCAGAGAGCAAAATACATAAAACAGCCCAGACGCGGCAAACTAAAAAAAAAATTAAAAAAAATTAAAAAAATACAAACCCAAAAACCAACTTTCTGCACGGGCCAGGGATTTGGCCAAGTGGCGCAGTAGCTGCAGCCAGCAGCCAGCTGCAATCTTGGGGTGGTCCCCGATGCCCACTAGGGACCTGGTCAACTTGCACTCGTCCTCATTGTCGTCGTCTGCTTTGGGGTGTGCAGCGAACCAACATAAAAAGTTATGAGTGTCTTGTGAGTTTTGTGCCAAAGTGCGGTTTGCAAGTTTTTCCTGCCTCTTTGCAACCTCTTTGCTGGCTACCTGCAGCTACTACCTTTACCTTTACCTTGCCTTTTGCTACTTGCTAAAATTTATGCGGTAAATTCTTTGCGCGCACTTTATGTTCGAAGCAAAAGTTAGTGCTACGTGTAGGTTCCAGCCAGAGCCAGAGCCCAGCGCCCAGCGCCAAGGCCCAAGCACATGCTCCACAGCTCATTGCGAGGTCCCTGGCTCTGGTCCTGGACTCAACTCTTGAGCCTGAGCTTGGGCCACAAACTATGCCAAGTGTTTGACGCGCGCGGCTTCTTCGACTTGCCGAGAGTCACAGAGAGTCCGCAGTGTTGGCCAGGTGATAAATTCCTGGTGCTTGTCAAGCAGGCAATAAAAAGAGATTTGAGCATTATGGAAGCTGAAATGCTCTACAACTTCTATAGAGGCTAAAGCATATTTTTAAAAAATTTTTCCCTTTTATACAGCACTACATTTTAGCTATTTTCCAATACCACTAAGCAGATTTTTTAAGTGCAGGCAAGTTTGAAATGAACACTTTTCAACAGAACTTTAAGATTAACAATAACATTTTGCATACAGGAGTCAACTCTACGTTGTAGTCAAATTGAATTACTTGCAAAACACTGTTTTTTTTCTTGACCACCAAACTGCCTCTGGCTTTGCTCTGAGCTCCGCAAACTATATTACAGACCTATTGCATTCACTTCGAGGCCATTAAAATCATTCAACGCGGCTGCGTAGGCTGCCTGACAGGCTTTCGAGTGTCATTTATTGAATTTTAATTTCGCTTTGAGAACCAATGTCCCATAAATCGATGAATGCAACACGCAATGCCACAGCCAACACACAGGTCCCTCTTTTTCTCGCTCGGTCTCACTCTTCCTCTCAATCTCTCTCTCTCACACACACTGTTGCTCTGGTTGCAGCTGGACCCTCTTTCCTGCAATCTTCCTATCCGGTCGCGTTGTCTGTCCATCTGTCTGTTAAGTGCCGCGACGCAAATATTATTAAAGTTTTTGGTGCGTTTCAGCGTGAAATTGATTTTCATACGCCTGCTCGGCCACAATCAAATTGCCGGAGCATGCACGTTAAATAGTAAAAAAGCAACAACGATATTTATTCGTATACTCGTCAATATATAAATATATATATATGCATACATTTGCCGAAGTCTATGTACATGTATATATATTTATTTATATATATATATTTTAATTTAATAAGTGGCGCAAACGCCAGCGCTATTCAAATACCCGAACCACGTTTATTTTTTGTTTTGGTAGGTGGGGGCCAAAGGTTTGGGTTACATTCGTACCGCATGCAAGTCACATTCTCGATTGCCAATCAGCGCACAATTGAAGCTGCATTAATATAACAGATTGTGGGGTTGAGGGTAAGTGTGTAAAGGGGCGCTCCTGAACTGAAGCCAAAAAATGCCAGGCTGCCGCAACAAAAGGGCGCGCACCTCTGCCAAAAAACTCAAAAAAAAGGAAAATAAAATCAAAATGTAAAGAAAAAATGCCGTTGACATATAATATAAAAAACGACAAGGAATTACAAATAACAAACACAGAGATTTGATTTTTATGCACGTATAAAGCTTTCAAAATTGGGGTGCAGCTTGCCAGAGCAGCAAGAGGGGCAAGGGAAGTTGCAGCTTGGCTGCCAATGCAGACGGATAAAAAAAAAACTAAAAGACGTTCATGCTGTTTTTGACTAAGTTAAAATCTTGGCTAAAGGTAATGTCGAATAACAAGTTGATCGCTCAACGAAAACTTGAGTTTGGAACTTGGAATAAAAGTAGAAAAAGGTCCTAATCAGCTTCTGGCGAAAGAAGCTTTTAAAAAGCAAGCTAGAGATAAATAAGATTTTTTTTAAGTTACAATAAACAGTGCCCAATCAAGCATACAATAGATAGGGATAACGGAATGCAAATAATGAAATATATTCTAAAGTTTCTGTTGAGCCTCTTCACATCTATTCACTAAAATTACTTCCTATATATCCTTTATGTGCTCCCAACTCTCTCAAGTCATATATCCTTAATGTATTTCCTTACTTTGATACTGGCTACACTTGAATAATTGTTGCTCTTCCCTATTATCCACAACTACTGCAATTATAATACAAAAGCTTTGTTTGACCAACTTTGGATACAAGTTAGTTTTACATAATTCCCGCAATCGCATCATCATTTGAATACGCACTCGAAACTTGTCATTGTTATCATAAACTCCATTAGTTTAGTGCAAAAGCGAACAAAAAACAATCTGCAGTACATTGATTTGAATGGCATTTCGGGGTAAAAAAAAACTATTCGGAGCACAATGAAATTCCAAATGCAAAGCAGTCAAATGCAAATGGCCAACAAATATACCCAAAACATTTTGAAGCCAAAGTCCCCGCACTAATCAAAACTAAATGCACAAAACTAATGCCATTAATTCCAGTAGACAAAATCTGAATGGCCCGAAAACTGAACCGACAACCGAGTACTGGGAAATGCTGCTCCGGCTGCTGCCATAATTGACCCACATCATTAGCCGAAAGGAAATGAGCTGCTTTTCAACTGCTGCAAGTTGAGCTAACCCCAAAATAAAAAAATAAAAAAAAAAAAGAGGAGCATGGACTGCAAAACTGAAAACTGGAAGCACAAACTCCCGCTACAAATTACTCGACGGGAGCAAAAAACTTTAACGCAGCAAAAATTTTTATTTTACCATACTTCAAATGAAATTATCTGCGCTTTGAATGGGGGCTGCTGCTGCTGCTGCCCCTAGCGGGGGATAGAAGGGGCACATTTCACTGTGCTGCATTTTGTTGTGCAGCTGCTGAAAAGAGGGTCATGTGAAGCTCGTCGTGGCACGCACACTGCCAATTTGTGTGCGGCAATAAAAAATAAAGCAACGCGCTGCGAGCTCAACGCTTCCACGCTGTTTACACAGTCCAGCAGCACCTTATTCCCTGCCCCCCTTCCCCATACCCTTTACACTAGTAACGCCCTAACCTCTAACCCTCTAAGACCCTGCTCTGCTGCTGTTTCTTCAGCAGACAAAAAGTAAACTGTGCGAAGCCCTCTTACAGCCTCCGCATAGAGCGCTCTGCTCTGTTCTTCTTACTCGCTCGCTCCCTCTCTGTCTGTCTCCCTTACTCTGTGTATGCTTTATGTGTTGTCCTTGCCGGCTGCTACTTCAACTTGCTCCTGCTTTGGCGCCCGCCCCCCCCCCGTTCAGACCAAGCACAACAAAATTACTTTGCATAACCATGCAACGATAGTTTGCTTGTGTGCATATACATAAGCATATGTGTGTGTGTGTGTCTGTGTTTGTGTGTTTTATAAAGTAAAACAATCCTGGCGAAAACGAGAAACTTGGGACTTCATGATGGGCCACTTAAACTAGTTCAAAAATTTTCAATGCTTCGTTCTACTCGTCAACGGCTTTCTTTCCACGCTATCATGTCAACTACACACACACACACACGCACACACAGATGCACTACCGTAACAAATCGTGTAAATAAAAACATATATCTATATATGTATGTACATACCATATATCTATATTTTTATATATGTATATATATACATTTATTTATACACTCAGAAAAAACACATTATTCTAATTTCTACTATATCCAGGATATAAATCATAATCAAAGTTAAGTATGAATCAGGCTTGGTAATTTAGACAGGAAAATCAACAGATTAGTACACAAAACATTACATAATTAAAATAAGCAATTTTCAATTAAAGTTCATTATTATATTGAGAACTTCAAATTAAGAAATTTTGACCATGGCTTTATTTTGACAACGCTTGCAACTTATTTGCTTAAAAAATTCTTGCAATTTTCTCCAAGTGTATTCATATATGCAGATATAGAGGTAGTTTCTATAGAGCACACATGTTGCCCAGGCGTCCTAACTGCTTCTGTGCGGCACCTCTTGTCGTCTGGTGGCCACGGACTCCGGACTGCAGAGTGCATCCGCGCACGGGTCATGCCTGCATTTTGTTTATGTGCATAGTGTGCTACCCTGTTAGCATTTTATATTGGTCTATACTTTGCTTTATGGCACCCCAATGTACACAGCGGCTGCTGCTGCTGCTGCTGCTTTTGCTGCTTAGTTGCAACTAAAGCCCCTCCACTCGAGCAGCAGCAATGGGCGGTCTAGCCAGAGTCCTGCTGAGAGTGCTGCTTCAAGGCTCTTGTCAATCCAATTGGAACTACCCGAGAGCCAACAGTGTCAGCTGGCGGGACGCAGTCGCAACCCTTTAACAAAACCTTTGTGGCCTCTGTTGTAACCAATTTGTTAATGTATTGCATCAGTTCCTAATGATCGCAGCGAACTCTTCGTGCCGAGTTACGCCTTCAACTGAGCATTACGCGACAATTTCGTTTTCGTTTTATTTTTTATATTTTTGGTACCTTTACCCACCGAGTTAACTTGGCTAATTGCTTAACCATAACTACCCCAGGGCAAGATGTTTCTGCAGTACTCGGCGCATTCTCAGCTAACATCGTTACAAACTTACCCATCATGTCCAGTTCGCTGATTGTTTCGCTTGGCTGCTTTAACCCCTCTATCTGTCTGTGTGTGTGGCACCTCCGACCCTTACGTAGCTAAAATGTCACCCCTTTTTCACTTCAGTTACCAGTGCTATTTGCATTCAAGTCGAGCATTCTGCTACCCTGTTCGTTACCTAGATCTAGTCAGTGCTTACCCTAACCCATAACTGAGCTCTTTGGCTGCTGTCACCCTTCGGTTACTTGACTGCCCTACAAATCCGGTCTGTGCAGCCTCCGACTTCGTTTCGGTTCCCCCTGCATTGCCTTTGGCACCTATATTGCCTACTGCTACCTACTCTTTTATTCTTAGTGTTGGCCGTGGGTTTGTTGCGTTTGTTGCTTTACCTTTAATGCCATTTTGTAGCATTTTTATTTATTTATTTTCGTGTTGTGTCCTTTAGGGCTGCCTTCCGCAAATCCTGCAGCTGTTCAACGACTCTAGTCGCGTTCTTTGCTCTCATTCCACTCGCTCTCTCTCGCTCTTTCTCTCTCTGTCACTCTTAAACTAGTCTATACTTTGGACACACTTTTATTTTGTAGCTCATTTCTTTGCGACTTTGTTTTGGCACTTTATTTATATTTAAATTTTGTATCTCAAAGAATATTTAGTTGCCAGCCACGCCCACAACAATTTCAACGCCTTAAGCTTCACTTATTTTCTATATTTTGTGCAACAAAGTTTTTCGGTCTTTGCGGCCTGGTGCTGCCGTCTACCCCCTCTCTATCTACCCCTCTCTCACCCACTCCGACAACCAGAAAGGAACTGTCAACGGCACCTGATCTATCCCAGGCCAAGTGATGCCTCTGGCCAAAGTGCAAGCAGGAGCGCATCAACAACTACAACTTTTGTGTGTTTCCGGTTCGATATGTTGCCTAACTCCCCACAACCCACCACCCCCCGCACCCTTTAGCCTTTTATAAGTTGTGCAAACTTTTAATCAACTGCTGCTGTGCTCATAGCTCGTTAAGTTCAAGTTTTTTTTTTGCTGCTGCTGCTGTTGTCGCCCACCCATATATAATAATTTCAACGTAGCTAGTTTATGGTCGACACTGTCGTCTAGGATCTCATTGTTATTTGCACTCTGCAACTACAACAACAACAGCAACAACAAAAGTTGTCATTTCATAAACTTTAATCGAAATGTTTTACTTCAATCAACGCGCGCTACACATGAAGCGATGCGAAAACTTTCACCACTTGCCACACAGCACGGGCCGAGCTTCTGTCCCGTCTGGGCATCATCGCCAACACCATCACACCTCCCCTCCCCTTCCCCTCCCTCAACCTCTTTCACTGTCTCTCTAACGGCGTCTGTTGCTCGCTTGCCTGGCGCTTTTTCACTATTTATCATTGTCAACTTGAGTGCGACGTTTGGCGCTGCTTTTGCTGCTGTTGTTGTTGCTGTTGCTGTTGCTGTTGCAGCGGCTTCGTTGATTTATCTTTCCGCTAAGCAGATGTAACATTATACGCCACAAATACATCCGACGTTCGTCTCTGGCTGTCGCTGTCGCTGCTGCTGCTGCACGTTGACAACTCTGGTAAGGACGCTACGCTGTTGCTCTATGCTGTTGGCAGGCCCATGCCCAGGGGTGCAATATTTCGTATATTGTCAAATGGGCCAACAGCAGCAGCAGCAGCAGCTACAGCCCACAAAAAATAAATCCTCTCACTCTTTTTAGCCACCAACCGCTAGCCAAGTGTCTGAGTCAATTTTATAATGCCCTACAATTTTCCAGATGAGCTTATTAATTGCTCGAAAGCAGAGCATCTTAAGGATCAGAAAGTCTGACCTATATGAACTATATTTCTCTTTTAGAAAATATTTCAATATTATTATTTCAATTTGTTTTCAATATTGTTTTTGATATTCTAAGAGAGCCTACCAATTAGCCTCATCATTATTTTCATTATTTGTATCATTCAAATTTTCATTCACTTATACCAGAAAAAAATAAATTCTTAAAAACTCACAATCTTTGTGAAACATTTTTCTATTATTATATATATATTTGGAAGGAATTAAAATAGAATAAACTTACAATTGTTTATCTCTTATATATTTCTTATTTTAAGCGATCCAAGCAGCTGCAGTGAAATCAAACTGTTTGTTAACTTGCTGCGCCTTTCTACCAATCATTCAATGCCCGCCGGGTGACTCATCTAAGACCGCCTTGACTGGCTGGCCAAAAATCTATCTGTGATATGCAAATATATATAAATCTAGCTACAGGCTACAGGGTATTGCATGGATTATCAACACATTCCAGCGACTGGTAAAGTTTTTAAATATTTTAGCAGTTGTTGCTGCCAGGCAAAATGTCGATTTTACCCAGGTCAAAACTTTTACGTATATATAGTTTTTGCAGTTGTTGTTGTTTTTATGCACATGGGCACGGCAGAGTCTCGATGGAGACTAAGCCTGGGAGAATCGCAGACGGCAACGGCAGCGACGACGACGACGGCGGCTTGCTATTATATTTATTATTATTTTGTGATTCAAACGAAGTGATATAAATGTGTCACGTTTTACCAGTTCACACATACTGCAGGCCACTCGCTGGCCAAAGCTTGGCTGCCAGCTTGCTGGTGCCATACAGGTAACAAAAGCAACAGCAACAACAATAACTGGCAACAACAATCAGCCAACACCAACACCAACGCCTCCTTTTGTTTTGCCAGCCTCACGCTTTGGCTCTTTACTCTGATTTTTTGTATTTTTTTATTTTTCGTATTTTTTTTTTGTGTTTTTTGTTGGCTTTTTAGTTTGCGCAACAATTTCGTGAGCGCTGGAAGATGATTTGTGTTACGAACTGGGACTGCGACTGGGATTGCGACTGGGCCTGGGACTGGGACTGTGGCTTCAAGTCTGCTGTAAAGTTGAGGCCGCATCAGATACACGTCCAGCGGGCGTTGCGACCGGTCGTCGGCTGCATTGTTTCGGCTTCTTCTGGCTTCTTTTGGCTGGACCCGACTTCTCGACTCTGACTTAATTTTTGTGCACCAAAACTATAGCAAAAGTGCCAGTGCCTGGGCATGGGCATGGGCCAGGAGTATTGTTATGGCTGTGGCTATTGTTGTTGTGGCTTCTTTGCATTATTTCTGACTCCGACTCGGCTGGTATCAGTTGCTGTTGATCAGCATTAGCACCTCTATCGAGTGAGCCTCTGGGATGGCTGTGAATTGTTCGTACGTGTTGGTTATGAGGAAGGCATCAGGCTACGTTTATTGTACACCTTCTCCCTCTTTCACTCGACAAGCTCGGTTGCTATCATCATTCACATCGGCATGCATCGCAGTCCAAGGCAAAATTATGTGCCATCAAATATATGTATGCATCTGGGCACTTTCTGGCGTGAGTGTGGCCAGAGTTCGAATTTAATTTGATTGAAACATGTGCTCCATATGTTGTAGTACCCCGATGTACCCGTGTGCTCACATGTATAGGATCTCGCAACTGCGTCTAATTTGTGATAATTTGTGGGAAGTACAAAACAACTGAACTCTACTCGATTACAAGCCAGATCTTTTCAGCTGTGATTGTACAACTCAAATTACTAGGGCAGTGCTTTTGGGCTTGCACAAACTAGTTGTTGTGGGAAGATTTGTAGGTGTGTGTGTGTGTAAAAAGGGAGGGTATGAGGTGTTGAGAGCAAGTGCTTTATAAATAAGATAATTGGATTTATGGGACTGCACACAAATAAAAATATGCAATAAGTTCATAAGGTTGTGAGAATTAAACGAACAATCAAATCAAATCAGGCAATATACATAGCATACAGCACAGAAACAGAAAATTAATGAATATAATATATTTAATACTATATGCATGATAGATTTTAAAAATATGAGAAAAATTATTAATTTTGAATGGAATAAAATGTTCTATCTTATCATTTGGACAATTCTAATTTCCAGACAATTCTTATATCCAGACGACAAAGGAATTCCATACTCTTTTAATTATTATAATATTGTCACTTAAAGTCAGCTAAATGATTCAAAAGTCTTTTGTTTGCAATATCAGATCAAAGATGAAGAGCTACAGTTTTTGCTATGGCCAAGGAGTGCCAGACCCGGTTGACATATAATTAGATAGCTGCATCATACAGTCAGCCAAGGCCAATACAAAGGTCCAACTATCGAACCCAACTCAAATTTATAATGCCGAGCCAAACAAAGAGCATTCCCAAAGCTAAAGTGGCAAACCAATTCAACGAAATACCCGCAGAAGACATTGCACACACACACACACACACACACAATCAGCACATCAGCATATTTCAAATGACACTTGCGCCCTAACGATAAGTCGCACTGTTGCAGACTGCCTCCCCTGAGAACATACAAGTTCCCCCCCCCCCCCCCCCCCGCGAACACACCAACCCCCCCCCCCCCCTCCCTATTCCTTTCCCCAGACATTGGACAAACATTGGCACATCGTCGGTGCCCTCAGCTGTTATTGTAGTTTTTCAATTTGAATGATTTAACATAAAGCAAGAAAGGTAAGACACAAGCCGAAGCTGTTCGCATAATGCGGGGCATTGTTGTGGCAGGCCTTATAAGTGCCACGACGAGGCAACACGCGCAAAAGTTTAACAGCCACAACAACAACAACAACAATAGCAACGAACGTACAGCGTACGGGGCGCGCAAATAATTTCAATCGTCGTGAATCATGAATAATTCAAAATCATCATTACCAACACCTTTCTGAGCCAGCTCTTCTGCAACCACCTGAGAGTGTTGCCCAAAATGTTCACACTTCCCAGCGGCAACAACAACAGCAATAACAACAACAATAAGAACAACGGCTGGTAACTGGCAACAGCAACTTTTGCTCAATCTGCAGCCGCATCGCCGCGTGTTGAAATGGGGGGCAGCATCAGCATCAGCAGCAGCAGCAGCAGGAACAATACAACGATATACAAATCCGTGCGCGCTGGTCGAGAGCTGAGGACGCTGCTGCTCAAGTGCTAAACTGAGGCGGATTACCCGGCCAGGGCAAAGGCAACAACCACCAAAATACACACCTCCGCCCCCTTTGGCACGCCTTAGGTTTTTGTGCCGCCGCTGCCGCCGCCGTCGTCGTCGTCGTCGTCTATTGTTCCATCGAAATATGAGGCACGACTCTGGCATTAAACTTCAAAAACGTTGCAAAATGCCAAAATGCAGCCAAGCTCCAGACTTTGCTTCGATGTTGGCTAAGAACAATAAAAAAGATAAGCAAACGCTGTCAGAGAACAACAACAACAACAATGACGATGACGATGCTTCGAGCCACTTCAGCTAGCAGAGAGAGCCTGCCTCCTGCTTGCCTCTTGCTCCTCGGCCATTTGCAACAAAAAGCGTTTGCGCGCAAGTGTTGGCCAAGAAATAAAAGTTGCTGACCTTAGCTCTACGTCTGAGGCTGAGGCTAAAAACTGAGCTGCAGACGAGCGTCTTTGTCTATGCAACAACAACAGCAACAAAGTTTAGCAACGTCTTGTATTTTTTTCACTTTTTTTTTTTTTTTTTTTTTTTTTTTTGTTGAAGGATAAGAGGCAAATACAAAGTAGTTGCCTGCACGGGACTGTGGCAGGTCCAAAGTTTTGTTGCAGTGGCAGCTGCTTAATAAGTTTAAGCAATTAAAAGTGTTTTTAAAGGTGGCCCAAAGGAGCACAGCGGCAGAGGCATAGACCAAGACATTGATAGGCGCATAAAAACAGCTCAATGATCAGCGACGGGAGGAACGAAGTGAAGGCGTTTGCCAGCGGTTGACTTTAATGGCATAAGGTACGGGATTAACGAGGTGAGCATCATAAACGTTTGGTTAATAGCACAAGTTGCAAATGTGGCGCGCGTTGATGGGAATCTTGAGGCTTGGTTAATGCAACCAACCGTTCAAACTGGATACTCCAGAATTGAGCACCAGTTGAGAGTGGGAAGGGAGAAAAAATAATCATTAAATAAAGGGAAGAAGAAAACTAAATATCACGATATGGCATTAAAAGTGCTAAAAGGATGCGCGGTATAGTGAGATATCAAGTTAATAGGCAATTCGCAGCGTGTGCGCTTTGTAATTCCCAACAGGTTTAAGCAGGCGCGGTCATAAAAGAGGCAAGTCGAATCTGTCAACACCACAACTCAACATAATTTCACTGCCCCTGTTTATGGGGTATATATAGCAAACAACTTTTCGCATTTCATGCATTTTCTGCTAAATGCTCTCAACTATTTGAAACATCTGCAGCGTTTCCGTTTCAGCAAACCCAAAAAGAAAACAAAAAGAACATTCACAAAGCCATACACGCATGCACTCATATATGTATGTATGTATTCTCATTTCTGTATTGTTGTCGATCATCATCATTGATCACATGCGCAAATTGGTTGCAGTTCAGTCATGCATGTGTTTTGATATAGGCTACCCAATTGATTAATCCTACGGCAACTTAATTTACCCTCAGAACACAACTGCTGCAATAATGATCTAGGTAAACAGTTTGTGTGATTTTCACACGCACACACACACATACACACGCACGCACACACACAATCCCACCCGTTTTGATACCTTTACGAGGGTATTTCATCAGCCTCTTTGCTTAGTCAGCAATTTTGCGCTGCTATTGTGACTTGCCAATTGGCATTTGGGATTTTTGGTCAAAGTCATTTTGCGCATTTTCAATTTGCCAAAAGTTTTCCACTCCCGAGAGTTTGCCACTGCCAAAGCCAGCCTGCTGTTACACAGCTGCTTTGTAGTCTTAGCGCATTCAAGCTGCTAATTAGGCGGCATTAGAAGCACAAAATGGGCAGCTGTCCCCCCTCTTCTACACAAGCCCCCCTCCCCAATTGCCCCCTTTTTGGCAGCCAAAGCGCATTAGATGCTTCAGTTGTGACATTGGCCCCCGTGCCAGGGGCTTGAAGCCAGGGGGCCAGGGGGCTCAAACTCAAAACGAGAAATAAATGCCAATAATTTGGTTTTCGCTCAGCTCAAACCAATCACCCACACCGTACCGCACCGCACTCTGCGCTGCCCTTTTTTGGGAAAATACAATTTAGTTTTTGAAAGGCTAACGAACTATTTTCACAGCCTCGAGTAGCTCAGTTGAGAGGAGCTGCTGCTTCTGTGGCCACTTGGCAAAAGTGCAAGCGAGGCAAAGAAAAAACCAAGGAAGAAAATCAAAGGCAAAAAAGGTTCAGCTTGAATTGTTGTTGTTGTTGTTGCTGCTGTTGCTGTGTTTGCTACGTGCACACAAACTTAATTTGAAGTTAAAAATGTGCTACAAAGTGTGAGCAAACACAACAAGATGGGAGGGAAGGGAAATCAACTGAAAATGGGAGCGCTGTCAAAAAGGTATCGACTTTGTCTCATCTTGGCTTTTATGATCGAGTTAATTTGAATTTGCAATAACAAACAGTGCAAATGACACTGGCTGCAAAAAGTACTTAAAAATGTATAAGGAATTATTTTATATAAAATTAATTAATATACTGTTACATAGAAATCATAAAATTCAATTATTTAATTTTCAAGAAACTGCCAAAAATAAATACAATTTAGCTAGCTCAAGCAATTATATAAGCCAAATGCAGTTTGGACAGCTTAAAGCTAAAGCCTTGACTACCAGACAGACAGATGTGACATTATAATCCCTGTCGGAAATGTGAAGAAAGTGTAAAATAATAATGAAGGTTCAATAAGAAAATAATCTACTTATGCTTATTTGAGCACACAGAAAAGCTTATGCGAAAAGCTAACATTTAAATTTATATTTAGTCAGCTTAAAGCAGAAAGCTGGAAGATATTATATATTATAGTGTCAACTAGCATAAGTGTTTAAAATGATTTATCATCACATTCTTCTGCAAATTAATCTGATGAAGCCCCATCAGCTGGTGTCATCTTGACAATTGTGTTTTTGTTTTTTGATCAGCTGAGACATGAAAAAACTAAGCCAAAGATTCAACTGGTTTTACAACCCTTCGTTGACTATGTTGCCCCAAGTACGTATACATATATATTTTTATATATACTTTACTTTTTTCTCCTGCATGAGATTTCACTTTGAAAAGTATTTGCCGCATGTGTCTGGATAACTTTGGTGCTGCTGTTGTGGCTGGCTGTGGTTTTTCGCCGGTTTTTTTGTATGTTTTCCTTTTTTTACAGAACGTTTTGTACGTGCTCGGGCTTATGTGCATAGGATTTTCAATACGTCGCTATTGATTTTTATATAATACATAATTTCTTCATTTCTTTTTTTTTTTTCTTTGACTGGTTGCTGTTTTTGTTGTTGTTGGTTATTGGTGATTGGTTGGGTAGGTGGCTGCCTGCATCAGTCTTTGTCATCGTTTATATATAGCATAAGATTCGATTATGCGATTTAATCTGATTTCGCACAAACGAATGATTCAAATGCAAATTCAAACACACACACATGCACAGGCGTAGGCTGGGCAAGGCGGAGGGAGCAGCAAACGGCATAGAAATGCGAGTTTTTTTCAACTTCATTCCTGCCTTTTTGGTTAATAGCTTGCGATATATAACAAGCAGATGAAAGCAAAAGATTTGCATTACAAAACGACAGGTAAGCCAAGGTAACACACATGCAGAAAGGGTAAATTCTGTTGCGGGAACGGGGCTGGGGGCTTGGGGGCTAGGGGGCTGGCATGTAAGGTAGACGCCTTATAAAGCCAAGCTGTGCGCATACAATTAGAGTATTGGAGTGGGATTTGAAATTGATTGGGTTTGTGGGAATGTGTTCGATTTGAAATTAAATCACCTGGGGTGTTTGTTAGATAACTCTTTATGTATGATAAATGTGTACTGGTAAACATGTTTTATACAGCTTGTTGTGTATCTGATTGATATTAAGCAAATGCCTTTTTAAAAGTAAATCGAAATCTGATCTTGAAATCAGTTCTTGACAATCAAATGATTTTCCAAATGTGCTTTAATTATAAAATTTTATATAAAATATCAAGAAAAACATTTAACAATTTTTAATTTAAAAAACAATGATTTTGTATTCCGTGTTAGAATCAAGCTGAGAGATATTGTATATATATTGTTTATGGTTTTTATATTATACAATTTATTTTAATTAGTTTTCAACTACAAGATTCCACTTTTAAATATTCTTTCATCAATCACCGCACCGCAGTCAAATATAACTTTTCCCAAAACTAGGTGCTGTATCTACCTACTTTAGCAAAAACTTTTAGCTCAGCCACCTGAACAACTGGGGCCAAAGCCACTTTCCTCGCATGCATTTTGCCAAAAACTAAAATATTTCGGAGAAAATTGCGTGCAGCATTAAGATACTGGTGAAACAGAGGCACAGTCCCATATAAACTAAATGCACATCAAATTTGAGTCATTTAACTTGAAAACTTTACCACCAAATGCAGTCATTAAAACCGCCAACCGGCAATTTCAATGCCAAAAGAGCCAAAAACCTGACAAAGCGACCGCAGCAAACGCGAAACTGCCGAACAGCAATCAACTATTAAAAAGGAATACAACAACAACAAAGAGAACCATAAAAAAATCAAACATGAAATTAAATTGATGTCCCAATGGAGTTCGTCCTGCCCAGATCCTGGTCATTTAATTTTTATGGAGGGGCATTGCCGCAAAACTTTTGGCAAAATGTTCAATCAGAAAACATTAAAATTATGTACAAACAATTTTTTTGTGGGAGGTCCGATATTATGTATAAATATGTATATTTAGGAGTCGCGGGATACTTGGGGGCACAATTTTCTCCGAGTTTTGTTTATGACCGGAAGTTTATGGAGCGACCTGCAGGTTATTTTATTATTTGAAGCAAGGGGACTTTCCCGAAAGCATTTGGGCTCCCGCTGGACCCGGCCAGATAAACGGCAAACGCTAATTTGAGTCTTTGTCACGTCTTACCATATGGAAATATTATTTGTAAATACTTTTATGTTTGGTACGTGACCAGAGACTGGGCGGCACATGTGAAACAGTGGAATTGGATGATTGGGCTTTCGGTATATTGGAAGGGATCGGCGGGGAGGAGTGGAGCGAGCACTTGTCAGAGCGTAAAAAGTTGCACACCCGGTTCGGTTCAGCTGTGTCGCCAGTTTTATTATGGCGACGAAATCAAATAAAGCGCTTTCAAGAGCGGGGCTTTTATATTAAAATTTATATGGCAATGTTCGCGAAAATCCTTGGAAACGAAATGTCATCATAAAATTGCCAGACGACCTAGCGGGCGAATAAATAAAAATTACTTCCAGATGACATATCAACGCGAGTGCCACTGCTGACACCTTAAAACCTAATGCGCTTATAATACAAAATGTGGAAGGAACAAAAGAGACTGGGACTGCGACTGTAACTGGGACTAATGCTGAGTGTGGGGATTGAGACCAAAACCGGGACAAATTGAAACGTTCTCGAGCCAAAGTCGAAAATAACAAAACGGCGTTGGCGACTGTCAGATGCCTGGGCCCCCGTCTCAGACGTCAACTTAACGTGAATAATTGTCTAAATCCCAACGACAAACACTTATTGTCCTGGATTAGCAGGCAGACGGCTGCCAGGCTGCCAGCCAGAAGCCCAAGGACTGCCGCAGACGCAGCGTGTAAAAAATGAGTGGCAAAAATAAAAAGAAAATAGCAAAAGAAAAAAAAACTTTGCATTTTTCTTTTGCCTACACACAGAATTTTCCCCACCGGACTGGCAAGCGTTTTAAGTTGAGCATGCAAAGCGTTTGGTCAGCAAACAGCACAGGATCAGGATCAGGAACAGGTAGAGGCTACCCAACAGTGTTTGCCTGCTGCGTTTCTTTGCGTTCAATTAATTTGCGCACAATTTGGATAGCAAAAGCCCCAAGTCCGTCAACTTTTCTTCTCGTCTCTTTTTTCTTGAACATTTTTTGCTCCACTCTTTGTTTCTTTTTTTCTCAGCCCGATATGCAAAGACAATAAGCTAACTTTAAGTAGCAAAAGTAGTACATATAGGATATATATATATATATATATATATATATATATATATATATATATACTTATATGTATTTTCGCAGATATATATGAATGGTATAGTGAAAAAGTTTTTCAGCCAACTTGCAGGCGACCCGGACAAAGGACGCCCGCTGTGCGCAAAGTTTCGAAAACTAGCCGTAAAACCCCTTCACAAGGAGCACAGCTGAGTTAACTGCTAAAGTTGTTGATGAGGGAGGGCAACAGCAGGTGAGCAGCTTCAGTGGCAACTTTTCGATTTCATTGGTGTTATAGCTGGTAACTATTCAACTATGTGTTAAGGCATAAGAGAGTGCAATCCTATATATGCAAAAGTGAGACGGGGCTAAAAAGTATATGTGAATGAATACAAGGGATTTTTACTTCAATAGTTTCTGCTGAATATCGTTGCATTATTTAATAACTTTAAATAAAATTTGGAAAAACAATTGGAATTGATCATATGGGGTAAAGTTAATACACTAAAAGAAGAAAATTGCAAAAATAAGGAACCAAAATGTAAAAACAACATCATTATCAGTATACACAAAAACAAACGTACCGACTATTCAATCTTAAAAATGATTAAAATGACATCAAACATGAAAATCGGTTTAGTTTTGACAAAGTTATGGGAGTTTACATGTCAAAATTTTTGTCTATTCTTTTCTTTTTTTCCAAAAAAAACCAAAAATATTTATTATTCAAACATGCATATATTTTAAAGGTAGAATCAATCTAAATGAAAAATCATAATCAAAATGCCATCAAACATGAAAATCGGAACAGTTCACTATGTGAACGAGTATAAAAATCCAAATTATAACAAAAACAACTGTTGGCTACACCATGCGAAATTGGGGGGAAAATGAAAGCCACAAAAATAAACTTTCAATGATTCTAAATGGGGTAAGCTAATGTCAAAGATAATATGCTAATATATTAAATAAACAAGTATGCAATGCATCTGCTGAAAACGGTTGAAAAACTGTCAGCATTGAGGTTATGCAACTGTCACAGGATTAGTTGTATTGCAGCCTTTTAACCTTTGGCATCAAAACCGAATTGCCCTTTGCATGGCTAATTTAATCAAACAGAGGCGTTTGATCATTAGAAACGCATTTCAGATAGGCCTGTATCTCAAACACACACAGTTTGGTGTTGAGGTACATCAGGTAACTGGCCAAACAACAGCAGCAACAACAACACAATTGCATTTGATCAAGGCCACACGAATTACGCTAACAAGCCGAAGCTAAAACCGGTTATCTTAGTTCAATTTGTGAGCAGCTCTGCTGTAGATATGCAAATGCTATTTAAAGGGTATTTTATTTTTTAACGAGACCCGCCAAAAAAAGATACGCAAGTTGAGAATATATGTATATATATATATGTACATATAGAATATGCAAAACACTTTCGGCCAAGGGTAGTTGAGTAGTTGGGTGCCATGAGCCGCGCCTACCAGCGATAGGTGGGAGAGAGATAATGAGAGTGAGCGAGAGAAGGTGTGTGTGTGTGTGCGAGCGAGTGAGGTGACAAGTTTCGCCGCCTGTTTCTAATGTTCTTTAAGGCTCAAGCTGCGTGTGACACTCTCGCCAGCAAGGGCCCAGACAGTCCGGCCAGCTTTTAAAAGTTTTCCCAGCACGGCCTTTAAGCGCAGCAACAGCAGCAGCTACGAATTTCAATTAATAGCCAAGCTGAGAGCCACTTCCTGCCAGGCTGAGGCTGAGACTGTAGTCGGGGCCAGGGCCGACTGACAGTAAGCCCAACGGCTACAATCAGCTCAGCTGTTGTGCTATCCATAGACCACCAAGTTCACTAGACAATTTATTTTGCTTTCGATTTTCCAAGCTGTCAGTTTACGCTTAAATGCGCACAGTTCAATTTAAAATGGTACCAGGGATGATACCAGCCCAGGATCAGCAGCAGCAGCAGCAGGACCCAAGCAACGTGACACGTCTGCCTGCCCTGTCCTATCCTGTTCTGCAGTTGCCGCCGGTTGACGCAGCCAAACTAGGTTAAGAGGTTGTTATCCTTATGCCGTGTTTTTTGAAAATAGGCAACCTCGTCCTGCTGCTAGTCGCAGTCCCGTTCGGTACTCTCAGCACTCGGCACTCGGCTTGGCCTGTTTGTGATGCCTTCATATCCGTTGCAGACACATGAAACGTCCTGCAACTCAAACCGCAGCAGTCGGCAGCGCCACCGCAAAGCTGAGGCAATATCGCCATCATCATCATCATCATCATGATAATGCTGAGGATGATGATGATGATGACGTTGAAAGCTCAGCTAAAGCTGGCGGCAGCAGCATGATGATGAAATTATGAGCGCAAAAGCATTTGCATTCATTATGTATAACATTTTATATTTATCTTTTTTCATAATTATACCCTGTACGCATAAATTGGACACAAAACGGTATAATAAAGTTATGAAACTGTATGTGACAGGCAAAATATGACAAATTCATCCTGTCTGGTATATGTAGTGTATGTTTTAAGAGAGACACGAGATTTGGCAAGTGCAGCTCAAAATTCCTGCAGATTTTTATTCAACTGCAGTCAGCGATGGCAACACAGGGTATCTCTGTCAGTCGAGAAATTGCGACAACAGTGTTCTTAGATGTATTTTTTGTTTGCTGCTGCGCTAGAATTTAAACTAACTTCGCTCGTTAGCCTCAGCCTCAGTCCCGGACGCCAGTGCGGATGAGGCGGCTTAAATGCAATGCCACAAAGCGTTAATGGATTTTTTTCACTCTGCAATTTTTATTATTATTTACACTTGGTAATGCGATGTTTGTGTGTGTGTGTACAGGCATATGTATATGTGCGAATGCTGTTTCGTATGCTTGAGCGTAATTTTTACGAGCATTGCTTTTGCTATTTCAAACACGCTTCTTAGGGGTGCTCAGACGTAAATTTTAATTGATTGCCAAACAACATATGTGAATACAGACGGCATTCGCAGTGCTATTATGTAAATAGAGGATTAAGTCGTATTAAAGGAATGCCTATGTTGGTGATGGCTGAAATTCGCATAGAACTGTAAACTATTCAGAGAATTTCATTAGGCAGTTATGGGATATAAAAAGCCAAATCGTTTTCAAATATTAAATAATAATAATTGTAAATATTTGTAAAATGTAAAATGTCAAAAGTCAAATTATGACCATTACAAAAGCTCAGTTAATCTTTTTGAAAAATGTGTGAAGTTGGAATTCTTTGTATTAGTTCAAGAATATACATGCATTGAAAATAAATCCTATTTACAAATTTAAATGTAGTTCTACTTTTAGTTCTAAATTTACATTAAAGCTAGAAAACTATTTGAACAAATAAAATATGAATATTTAACATACTTGGCACACCCTAATGAAACCCTACTCAAAAAAGTAGGCAGCACTTTTTAATAGCATTCAAATTTTGAAATATCATAGAAACTCATGTATGCGCATATTTATTTATTTATTTTTATTTTTAGCTAGCGAAATTGTAAAGCTGTATTCATAAGCAATATTTTATGCATATTTGACTTGTTGTTGCTGCTGTTGTTGTCGTTGGTCGAGCCTTTGTATTAGTTCCATTGAAATTCTAATTTGCGCAATTGCCATAGAAATAATGCGAGAAAGATGGTAAGAAAAAGAGAGAGTGAGAAAGCGAGAGGGAGGGGCGAAAATAAGCAGAGCACCTATTTTGACTGGTTGGAGTTTGCTTTTGTTGGCTATAGCTGGCATTTTTTGCGCTAAATGATTACACTTAACTGGATTTGCATATATTTAAACATTTCCTTATACGCACCGAGCGGAAAACGAAATGTATGCACGTGTGCCCGCCTGCCCGCCTCGCTGACTGCTGCACAAAAGGATTATTAAGGAGCTTCATATGTAAATGAAAACCAAATGCACACGCAGACAAACAGGCAGCAGGGAGAGGAGCTCGTCGAGCAGGAAGAGGTCGCACGACACACAATCCAGTACAGAGAAGAAACTGTGAAAGATAACCTGGCAGCCACAGTTTGGCAAACATACATATACCCACACACACACACACGCACACAGCAAACCCTTGTTGCCACACGTCCCGCCCGCTGCCAGACAATGTTTGGCAAAGGACTATGGAGGCCACCTTTATGCCTGGCTAGAAAGTAGGTGAAAAGGCAGATGGAGAGAAGGTGCAGCTGAAGCTGGCGCTGGCGCTGATGCTGGAGATGGTGTTGGTGTTGGTGCTGATGTTGGTGTTGTTGCCGGCAGACGAGACGTGGCACAAATGGGACCCGCACCCGTTCGTTGGCTCGTAATTTATGCTTAAGATAAAGTCCTTGAATAAATACATGGAAAATCCTTTGAAATTGAAATTAAATACGAATATAATTTTTTCGTATATCTTTTTTTGTCTTAAACGCAATTGCAGACAAAAGGCGTACGGGAAATGAAATTAACATTTGAGTGGTGCAGCCAAAATTAAAAGCCAGTTTACCAAATCCACCACACACACACACATACGACAATCCACTCAAATAAGGCTTTTGAGCTTGAGTTGCATATTTATTAAAGCAATAGATATGTCTGCAATAATATTTAAATATGTCTTTTGGGTGGCATTTGCTATTTTAAATGAGTTTTACGCTCAAGCTCAGGCTCTAAGGTTCAAATGAAAATTGTGGAAAATTAAAATAAATATAAGCCTTCAATTCTACGCAATCAGAACACATAAATAAATGTGTGTAAAATGTTGGCAAACTACTTTTGGAAACTCTACTTTGTGGCTTGAACACTCATGTCATGTAAAGATTTGGAGTTAAAGTTTTGTAGTAGACCATTAGAAATTAAAATAAACTTAAAAGACAATTGAATTTTCCCCCAATTGGCTTTGCAATTATTTTTATTTTAAATTATGTTTCCTCAGTAAAACCGGGCAGTACTTGCAGCCCCACATTATAATTAAAGCGTCCAGTTTGGTTTAGCAATAAAGCAATTTTGCTGTTACAATTTTCCACAAATTAGAAAAGTGTGTAATCTAATGCTAATATTTATATTGGCAATTTCATTGATATTTGGCCAAAAATTGTTTCGCACGTGCTTCGCACGTAAACAATTTTTGACTGGGCATTGTTTTTAAGTTTTTATTTTTTATTTTTTTCTTTGTTATTTTGGGGTTCTATCGATATTCATTTGCATAGCAATAAGCATAAATTTACCTTTGGTTTTGTTTGGCTGCTGGTTTTGCAAAAATTCAAAACAAAACAAGAAAAAATCAATTTTCGATCTGCACACAACATTTTTGAACGTATTTAAGTTGCAGTTTTGCCAGTTCGACCAATTGGCTCATATAAATTGCATTGAGCTTAGGCAGGCCGTTGGCAAATTTAATTATTATAAAACAAACGATATACATATGCTTTAATTTATTTTTACTCCCGCTACCCCACTCTTTCTAATTCTCTCTTTCTCTCTATTGTTTTGCTTTACTGATGTTATTGAACTTTTGTTAGTAAAATTTGCAGCATATTATTATTATTATTTTTTTTTTTTGCGACAATGATCTGAGTTAGCTAAAAGCCGTCGGCAAAGGTATAAAGCAAAACTCAAAAATTAATTATTAAAATTGTTTAGAAACTGTGTAAATTGCAAACAAAATTCAATATAAACAGTACAATAGAAATGAAAGTGCGTGTGGGCGTTGCAGTTAATGCGGCTGCAGCGGCTAGCGCTTAAAGTAATTTATAAATATGCAAATTATGTCCGCAATTAACAAGCGACAAACATGAAAAGTTATTGTACAATTTTATAAATTAAAATTGCTGACCAAAAGCCATTACAAAATGTGTTAAACATTAAACGCAGTTGAGGTTTTTGTTGCAGCGCAGATTTAATTAAGCTGCAATCTTATGTCTTATTTCTTTTTTTTTTTTAATTTATTTGTATACCCTTCAGTTGATTTTATTTCGAATCTCAATAGAAATACATTTGATATATACAGTAATTTATCTATGAAATCTTTTAATACCATTAAAATCATATACGATTATTTCAAGTGTACTATCAATATTTTATACCCTACCAAAGCTTTTTAAAAATTCAGTATTTATTTCAATTTTCAATGAAAATAAAAACACACACACTCCAATCAGCAGAAATTCGTTTAAAGGTTTTGCCAAACAAACTATTTGAAAATAAAATAGAACAGAAACTAGATTTTAGAAAAATTTGGCTGTCCATAATTCATAACTCTAGCAGGAGTATATATAAAGTTTTAACTATATAAATGCCATACATATATTTTGTTACCTAGACAATTTATATGCCAACAATTGCACAAATCTAGCCCACTCTTTCACACACTTAGCCTGGCCTAAAAACAACAAAAATAAAGGCCAAAGCAAATCAAAACACATTTTTGGGTCGAAAATTGTCTAAAAATGTGGGATTGGGGAAGTGCGGGCCGCTTTGGCTATATAAATTTCAATCTATCATTTATTCAAGTCCTAGGCACCGCAGCAAAGGGCAGAGCAAAAAGAAAAACGGTGACAACAACAACAGCGACGACAACAACAACAAGTGCATAGCCGTGGCCCAACGCGCCGCTTCGCCATAAATCCCCATCAGATACGCGTATATTTATTTACTGCAACTCACACAGATACATTCACACCCACACAAACACACACACAGCCACAGAGAAAAGACAACGATGGCGACAAAAATTGTTACCGAAAAATAAAATGGCTGCTGCTTTATATTTTATTTTATTTGATTTTGTTCGGTAATACCCTACACAGGTGTAGTAAGAGTAAGTCTAAATGTTCTTGAAATAAATTATAATATTTATAAATTAATAATTTTCCAGTCATTGGCGTTTGGGTCAATATTTTTAAAAATGCGTTTTTGTTTACTGTGTATTTTGTATACCCTGCGCCCATAAAATCAAACAAAACATTCATTAGTAAAGTCTTACATGTGAAAAAGAACCATGTTTAAGAATACACTTTATATATAAGTGCATTGATTGAAAGTCCGACTATACGAGATACATTTTAATATTCTCTATGGTTCTGTATACAGGGTATCTGCTATTCTATCTTCTACGCTGTCAAGCTAAAGCTTGCCTACTTGCTTTTTATCTTTTTGGTTAGACAGGGCTAATAAAAAAGGATTTCTGCATGGGCCTCTCGTTCGGTTTCCGCCAATTTTATGGGAGCTGTTATTTTTTGAATATTTTTTACTAGATCCAGCTGCTGGACGTGCATGTGTGTGTGCATTGTGTGTGGCCTGTTGGAAACCGCTTGGTATGTAGCCGCTAAAATATTTATGACAAGCGATGCCCAAGAGCCCAAGCAGCTCCATATCGAGCGATATTTCAATATTTGCGCAGGCAGCCAAAACAAAATAATAATAATAATAATAGTAATAAAAGTATGTATGAGTAATTAAAAAAGTTGCCAGAAAAAGAAAATGCATGCACTCGAAAGTGCAACCGCTTGCATATTCTGACCCCTTGTATTATTATTTTTAAGGGAAGAGTTTTCATTGGCAGAACTCGAATCAATAATTCGCGTCTAGACTTATATATTTTGACAATGCCCACATTTATATATTCTCGCGTGTGTGTTCATTGACGACCTATATCAATCATTGTGACAGTGAACTGATTAAAACATGAAGAGGATAAGAGGATTATTGGGAAAATATGCCAAACAACGGAAAAACTATCCAACCCATATGGGTTAGCCTCTTTTCTAATTGAATGAAAAACTATAAGAAA
>SCDS01000291.1:0-50995 GCA_004149465.1 Drosophila nigromelanica | reverse complement strand
ATAAATATATATGCGTTTAATAAATAAACAATCATGAAGCGTATTCATCAAATATGGGAAATAAATAATTGTTTTTATGCATTTGTATTGTATTTGTATAAATTTTTTTTATATGTCCAATTAAGCCCATTCATGAATTATTGCTTTCTTCAGATCTTTCAGATTTTTGTACTGCTTCCCAGCGTTATCCTGTTAAAATACCTAAAAGTCCCAGAAATCTTGTCCCCCTTACAAGCCATTTTTAAAAATATCTAAAAACTCGCCTCAACAATTTATGCAATTTCCCTTTAATAATAATCGAGGAAAAAATCGCAGTGAACATTTTCCGCTTTTACTCTTACACTGTGGAAAAACTTTCATTTCGCTGGCAAACTTGTGGCATTCACTTTTGTTCTCAGTTAAAAAACAAAAGGAAAAAAATTGGGTTAGCCAAAAATGATATCAAAAAATTGTTCAATTAGTTTTTACGTGCGCTCATCTCTTATTCGCTTTATGCTTTATGCATATATTCTTAACAAAAGTTTTTCTTTATTTTTCGCATTGAAAATGTGCAACTTTTAACGTCGAAAAAAGTTTTGCATCTATTGTAGCACCTGCGGGAATTTCCCTTACTTTTTTGTGAGGGGCTGCATGTGGGGGGTTTCCATTGCAAAATTTTCATTTTTATTATTTTTTTTATTTTTTTGGTTATTGCTGCAGTTGAACGAGCTTTATTTTTTATTTATACAACTACCGCAGGTTAGTTTGATTCTGATATGGAATGTTGAGGTAGGTAAGGGTTTTTTTGTATTAAATAAGTCAAATTAATATATACATACAATATATGTATAGTAAGTACATTCTCATTCTCTATATGTATCTATATAGAGACACTGACTGTTGTTTGGCACAAAAGAGTATGTTAAATTCGGTGTACATATTTCTATTTGCATTCATTTCTTTTATTTTTTCTGCCAATTGCTAACTGATTGAGTAGATTCCACATTGACATCTGGATGGGTAATTTATTTATTTATTTGTTTTATGATTTTATTTTAGTATCTTTTTTTGGCACAGATACAAAATGGTTTTTGGGCTAAGGCAAATTTTGTGACTAGCGTAGTTGAAAAGAAGAAATACACCCTCGTACATACATACATATTTATTTCTATAATGGATTGCACTTAACATGCCACAAACACTCAGACACTCACACACACACCGAGACGCACACACAAAGCAAACCGCAAATGCAACATGCACATAGCAGCATAGGTAATACATCATTTAAGATGTGCGAGGGGGGAGGGGCGCACCACTACACGAAAACTCACCTGTGATGCCACCTGACTGCAATGTAGTACTGATATTTTTCTGAACGAGCTTCTCCGTCTTACTGCGGCCTGCTGTAATCCCAGAAATGTTTTTGTGGTCTTCCTTCCTTCTCGGCTGCTGCCGCTGTTGTTGTTTCTTTCTAATCCTTTGTTTATGTTTATGGTAATCCGCATGAATATCCAACTAGCACCAATACACGCTCAAACAAAAACACACACACACAGACAAACTCTATTCCGCATACACGTATACGATTTGTGCAATTGTATTTGCATAGATGGCGAATTTAAATTTCGTCACACATTACGTGGGCGGCATATGATTTGCCTATTTGCCTATTGTCAACTCTCTGTCATAACACGCACACACGCACACTTGCGAAACGCGCACACACACACAGACGCGCGCGCACACACCTACAATCGGAACGTCCGCGTTAGAGTAACGGTTAATGTCCAAAATGCTCGTCGCTATTTAGAATGCAACGGGATTTTAGGTTGGCGGATGTTTTGATTTAATTTCAAATTGATTTTCGGACTTCACTCGCGCGCTTTGTTGTCGTACGGATTTGCATATGAAACCGCAATTATTATATTTAACCGTTATCTTTGACTCACTTTATACATATATTCACATAGTGCACCAAATGCCAAATCAGTATAATTTTGTATTTTGTAATTTCCAAGGCATTAGCACAATTATATGTCAATCTATGGTAGAGAACAGTTAGTTTTGTTTTTCGTTATTTTTTGCTACTTGTGCTCAGCACGACGAGTTGACTGCTTGTCGTAGATTCGCCGTCCGACGCGTGTACCGCTCGCTTTGAAACTTCGGAAGTAACTGAATTCGCTTTCAGCAGAGCAGCACCTGGTTGGGTCACCTCAGCAGCAGCGCCAGTCGAGAGAGCGAATACAAGAGCGCGCGCAACAAACAGAGAGCGGAGCCTAGAAAAAATCAACTTTTGTTTACAACACTTTAGCCGGCGAGCGGCAACAGTGCTGCAGGGGGGGTTTGTTTTGTACAGAGCGCAAGCGTCACAGCTGTGCGTGAGAGAGAGGGTGACAGAGAGTGGCGCTGTTAAGCAGCGCTTATCGTTTACATAATTCAATTTCCTTTTACTTAAGCACTTACAGCGGCAATCAAAATACCGAGAGAACAACTGACGCCGAGAGCAGCCAGAGAGCGGTGCGAATGAAACAATGTTAGCACTAACTGAGCAACGGAACTGTTAGAGCATATTCCAACAGTGTGCTGTTAAAGGCAGCAACATCAGCATAGCAGGTGCATTTGCGGCATATCAAACAAAACTTGAGAGCATGTAAGAGTTCATGTAGGCTGCAGCTGTTAGCGCATAACAGAGAGCTGTTAAGCTGGCATTTAAAGTTCAAATGCGAAGCACGTATGCTAATTATGACAAAGTAAATACATTTTCCGGTAAAATAATGCAAATGAATGTACATTAAACACCGACAAATTTCTAAGACAGAGTAGAATTTTTATTTGTTTACATGCGGTGTCAATGACTTTGCTTGTTTTGGGCATGGCTAATTAGATGATTATGTGTCTAAGCTTTGTTTAACACAAAGATGAGGGAATTTCTACAAGAATATTATTAAATTGAAAAGTAATGTCTTTAATGCAAATAGTTTTAAATGCAGCGTTAACCTTTATGTTGACGAAACACTTAACTCTATTTACGATCATGATTGCCCGCATGAGTCCTCGTCCAAACCACAAATAAACATGCGAACATTTCTAGTTGAGGGCCCATACATCTGCCTAGGCATATCCAGAGGCCCATAAACTGCAGCCTTTGCTTTTAGCAGTCTGTTAAGGCGCACAAACGTAGGGCGCGCGCACCCAACGCCTCATTAACATTTCAAATTCATGGCAGCGTTGAACGTAAAACGACCCATTTGTCCGACATTAACAGCAGCCGCTCTTACAATGCCAACCCGAACGAGCCATTAACATTTAAATTGATGGCCAGCACTTGCACTGGGATTCTGTTCGGTTGCTCTGCTAAGCGAATGTTATGTGAACTACTGAATTATAGAACTCAAATATTTTGCTATAGCTAGTACATTTTAAAAAACTTTAAAAAAAAGTACATTTATATAAAGATATATTTTCTTTTAGTAATATATTAAGGCTAACAATTATATAGATAAGGACGCAAATGCATCCAGTTATACAATTTTAATTTAATTTAATTTAATAAATTACAACAAAAAATTTAATATCCTCTAATTAATTAAATAATTTTGGTGCCTTTTTTCTCGGCTCTTCACACTTGAATATACCCGCGTATAAGAAGCCACCCTAGAGGATCAATTAAAAACTGGTATTTAATACCCAAGCAACACGAAACGCATTAAGAATCCTTCACAGTGCATAAGTGCAATAATATGCAACGACATCAATCTGCAAAACAGATATTCATGCCTGCGGACGAAGCCTCAGCAATGTCCAGGCAGCATTCCATCGTCGACCACAAGCAGTGCCCAGTGAGGCGACGACTGCATCCCAATCGCAAAACCAGTTCCAATTGAACGGGGATGCCAATGCAAAGAGCAGCATGCGAGTTTAAATAACAGCGGTGTGCTGCCAAAAACCGGTCGTCTCTCACATTATATCACACTCAGTTGCTGTAGTTAACCAGTTGCGCTCTCTGCCTCTCACTCTCTCTCCTATTCTCTTTGGCTGTTCAACTCTCTGTTTTGCTATGGTGTCGGCAGCATCGCCGTCCCATCAACATCATCTGCTGTTGTTAACAGTCACCCGCTGGCTAAGAAAGTACATAAAATTGGCCCATGCACAGTGTGGCCCCAATTCTGTTGACAGACAACGACGGGGCTATGTTTTCAATGTCATTATTACTGTGGATATGTGTAGAGAGCTGGAGAGCCAGAGCGAGCACAGTTTAAAGAGAGCGTAACATGCAAAATGCATTCACATGCTGAGCACCAAATTGATTAGACAGAGAGAGAGAGAGAAAGAGACTAGAGCTTACAATGTAAATCTAACATGTGCTCGTGTGAACGATGAGCAGCTTCATGCTCTTTACCTCTGCCGTTCGCTCTAGCCGGTCTCTGCATGCTGCTGGTGGGGGGTCCTCAACGCTGCTGTTGTTGTTGTTGTTGAAATTGTACATTAATAAATGAGTGTTATATGCTTTGTCCTAGTTGACTTCATGACATTCATTCATTCATGGCATCGTCGGACGGTCGCGCACGTCGCCCTCTCCGCAGGCTCCGCTGTCTTCGCTGCTGCGTTCTTTGGTCGGCTCTTTTGGCGTTCGGGGCTTGTTCAATGGCTTTTTAAATGGTCTTTGCTTTGCCTCGTTTCGTCTCTTTTATCCACACTGTTGTTGTCCACGTTGTTATTGTTGTTGTTGTTGTTGTTGCTGTTTGGTTAATTGGGTTTTATATTAACTAAATTGTGTATGTTTAACATTATTTATTATTTATTTGCTCTCTGTGTTTATTTATTGTACGTGCATGCACATTTTATTTTGAAAGCATTTCACATCATTTATCTCTATGAATTGGTTTTACTTTTTTTTTTAGATTGTTCGTAATTTAAGCATTTAAATTATTAATTATTTATGTTTGTTTTTTAATATAGCTCATATTATTGATTTTACCATTAGTTGTTGATAAATTTTACATGGTTTGTGCATTTTTAATTAGCTGACAGAGTTTTTATCGGTAATTCCTGGCACTCGTTGGCTTTAATTGGCTCCATTATTTCGATGATGACAATGTGCATAAGAACAGCATCAATATTAAATGGTCTGTCAATCAATCAGATGACAACAAATTGATAGATTGCAATTTTAAAGAGTTCGAACTCTGTCAGGCTTCGTGTTCGACTTTCCTGATGATGATTTGTCTATTTCTGAGCACATCTTAATCAAACTTCATTAAAGTAATTTGTGATTTTTTCTTAAATATATAAATAAAGATATGGAGCAGAAAATTATTTTCTTGTACAAGGCATATTTCCTTAGAATATTCCTTAATTCTTAATCAAACTTCATTAAAGAAATTTGTGATTTTTTAAATGTATAACTAAAGATATGGATCAGAAAATTATTTTCTTGTACAAAGCATATTTCTTTACTATTTTCATAAAATATACACTATAATTAAGTACACATTCCAACAGGTTATTTTCTCTGCTCACTGTGCTAAATATACCCGTGTTACAACTACTTTGCAGCTACTGTAGCTGGCCGCTGATTGGTGCGTTCACTGGAGCAGGTAGAGCGTTAAGTTTTCGCGTACCTGTAAGTTAAAGAACTTGTTTAATATAGCCGCCCTATGAGTGCGAAGAAGAAACTGGGATAGGGGCGTGTTCACAATGACCACGTCTTGAATGTGTGCAGAGGCAAATGTGGCTACCCTCATGAACAGCAGAAAGGTAATTGAACTCGTGGTCAGTGAGAATGTCCATTTACGACTAACGATCTGTCATTTTATCTCAGATTATGCGTAAATTGATGTCTTTATATTAATGAAAAGCATAATGGTTTTTGTTGTGGATCTTGAAAGAAAGAAATGCGGGATGTTTACAACTGAAGGTTGCTAAATGACTTAATCAAATGTTTTCGGAATAAACAAGGAACGTATTTAGCAGTAATTTGAAAATATATTGTTGTTAATAAAGTAAAATTAAGTTAATATTATTTTTATTCCAAGCTATAATACCGCTCCTTGGTTTCTATAGCGAACTGTTGACTTTTTAATAATATTTTGCCCAGGTTTTCGTTAAAAAAAAAAAAATAAAATATGTATTAAAAAAAAATAAAAAAGTTTTTAATGGAATTTATTTGCAAAAGTCGTTAACTTTCTTTATCGTCTAGGTTAGTCTGACATGTATATAACATAGTTTTGTGCCCATTCCATTAGAGTAAATTCAACTTGAAAATCTTCGTATTAATCATTCTTCATTCACTAGAAATAAAAAGGTTGAGTAACTTTTGCACTTTAAATTCATTTGAAGCCATTTGCATGATGCATTTCCATTAATTTATATAAATTTATGCAATTACTTTTGTTTATTTACTTGGCTCCATTCCTTGCACTCTGCGGTAGTCTCGACTCTGTGTGTCCTGTTCGGTTCTGTCCTTTTCTGTTATGGTCTGCTTGTACGTCTGTCTGTCTGACTTTGCCTCTATATATTGGTGTGTGAGTGTGTGCGTGCGTGTGTGTGTGTGTGTGTGAGTCCATTGGAGAGAGCAGCGCTTAATTTTTTATTGACTTGACAGTGGACTCGGCTTTCGGTGCTGGCGACACAATTTAAGCTCGCATTGTTTGCGACACATGTTTGACGTGTACAAATTTAATTTAATTTATTTAAATAATTATGTGCCGTTTGCCGCTGCACAATGGCAAAAGCGAAGCAGTACGAAATTACCATCAATGGGGCCAGGATGTGAATGGGGATGGGGTTGGAGATGGTGGCCAAAAGCCATTGAATAAGTTTTAATGATGATTGCTGCAACGTGGCGGCAAACGTGGCCGGCAAAGCCAGAAAGGAGACGTCCTGACCGAAACCGCATTTAAATTTGTCGCAGTTGCGTCAATGATGACCCCTTGCACATACCTGTACAGGACAACGACGGAGACAACAACAACAACAACAATGGCGGCGGCGAGGACGACGACATCGGTTAGCGACTTGATGGCCAGTCAAGCAAGCACAAACTGTCAGGACAGCAACAAGACACATCAGACAAATACACACACACACGCACACCTACACACACACACACACACTTAAACGGCCAGGGAGACAACCAGTCAGATAGACACATGCGAATGTCAGGAGAATTGGCCATAACTGAGAATGTTAGGGGCGGCGGCAGATGAGCGTTGGAAGTTTACAGCGTCACTTTGTCAGTCAGCCAGTGCGTCAATGACAGTCAAATAATTGACAGTAGTTGCGTGTTTGTGTGGCCAATCATGCGCCACGGCTGGCCAACTGACCAGCTGCTGTCAAAACGTCGCCCCTGTCTAGAGATGAGCGCGTGACACGCTCTAAACAATATCAAAATTTAATTAGAAATCAAAACGTGTTTGATTTCTATATTCTATATTTCTTTCTATATTTAAAATATCAAATATAAGTTCATAATTATCCATTATTATGCTAGATTATTTTTTATTTATTATTGATGTAAAAAAAATTCAAATGAAAAACTGCTTCAATTTGAAAAAAAAAACTTTCCCATGTTGAGGAACTTAAACACATTAGTTTTATTGGTTTTTTTTTCTTATTTTTCATAAGTAAATACATTTATTTTTTGTTATTTCGACACGCTTAATATTTGAATATGCAGCTCGTGTCACGGCACGCGCACTTCTCTAAGTCCTGTGCCTTTACGCTGGATTCACTTTTTCCAATTCTTTTTTTTTTTGCAACTGCTCATCGTCAGAGGACAGCGTTTATTATGGCAGACACGACACTCAGCTGCAGTCGCAGTCGAAGTCAGCGAACGAGTTATGTTGTGGCTAAAGCGAGACAGGGATCGGGAGAGAGAGAGAAGGAGAGAAGCAGAGAGTGACAGAGGCGAGGCAGGGATTTTAATTTTTATTGCACACCCGTCGTAATGGTCGAAATTGGCTAAGAAATTAGGGTAAATTAGGGGTTGGCAGTGTGTTATTAGAGACCCGGCTCAACAGCACAATTTTAGTGTGTGCGTCAGCCTCCTGCATATGTATATATCTCGTCTGTCTGCCCGATCTCCGAGCAGGCAAGCGTGTTCGGGGTGACGAGGGGCGTCTCGCACATAATTCATATGTGCATTGCAATGGGAACTCACAAAAAAAAACTAAAGGCGACACTCGGCGACAAAATGCGGCACAGTGGACACAGTGCCTCAAATCTGTCAGTGCATAAGCTTCGCCAGGCGCCGCTACACACTGTGCACAGTGGCGTTGCGACGGGCAAAAGGGGGGAGGCGGTTATCCGACGGACAGACGATAATTAATGGTAGCATCGAGCGGAAAGTGTTTGACTAATCGATTGTTAATGAATGACAGTTGAATTGAGGGACTTGAATCGTATCAAACAACTGAGTCACTTAACCGTTACAATTGCTTCAAATTAATTCGATTCACGTTTTGTTCTGTTCCAGCTACAAATTCAGGAGCGATGAGAATGTTTTCTCGATGTGGGCAAATTGTTGGGTAATCATTATTAGCAACGATACTCGGCGAGTAACTAAAACATAGCTACGTAATTTGCTTTAAATTGGCCCTTGGGGTGGTTTACTCGAAATTTCTTTTTTACCATTTTTATACACAAAAAGAACATTTACAAAAATATTAAATTACAATTTGGATGTGTTACTCACACGACATACACATAACTTTTACCGTTATGTTCTTAAAATTTAAAAAATATTTGTTTCTCGTATATTTTTCAAATAAAATTAAATCAAATAAATTTCTTAAAGCACCAATAAAATACTTATTACACGATTTTTCGTATTTAAAAGAGGCGTAAAACGGTTTTAATGAAAGTCAAGTGTTTTGTGGATTATTATTGTGGATTAAAATAATATTTTTAATAACCAAATTTTATTTTTAAAGTTACAAAATGTTCTAGTTTGTTAACTTTTGAGAACGCTGCGCTTGAGTTAAGAACAAAATTAAAGTATAATTTATTAATAATATTTACAAATTACAAAAATTCCCATTGCATGCTTAGACTACGCCACTGTTGTTGTTGTTATTGTTGCTGTTGTTGTCAAGTGCTCTTGGCTGGCATTTATGGTATGCAAGTGAAGGACGTGTCCGCAAGACATGACCAGGCCGAGACCAGCCCCCCAATTGGTAGCTGCTGTTGCAAAAGCCTTCATTTCCTGTCCGGCCAACAGGCTTCAATTTATTAATTTCGAAAGAAATTATTTTATAACTACATGGCTGGTTGCCAGTTGTGCGGCAAAGTGCACACGCTTGTTGCATATAATTACAGCGCCTGAAAATTGAAGCTCTGCGCCGGTGATTTTGGTGCCAGGACCTCAGTCTCGAGCTCTCGACCTCTCGACCTGAGCCTGGGCGTTGACATTCTGTGACACAAATTACCCCATCGGCGAAAGCTAATCAAAGCAAAGCAAGTCGCGGGCAAATTGCTTCGATACAGCGCAATAAAAATCGCACGCAAATGTGAGAGTAAATATTTAATTTAATTCGGTCGATGGGGGCGAGCATTTTGCGGTTCTGCGGGGGGCGTTGGCATTTGACGTGTGTAATAGCAGGCAATATCAATTTGTTTTATGAATTGCACTGGCAATAACTTGGAGTTGTGCCGGTCGACCCCACCAGACAGCCAAACAGACAGACAGACAGACATCAACCCCAGCGTGCAGCAAATGTGGGCTGGCGGGGTATTTTGGGGGGGCGGGGGATGAGTGCCAATACATTTTGCACATTTCTTCCGCTTCATTTCCTGTAAAGGAGCGTAAATTCATAGTGATTGGATTTTATCAGCATGGCCTCATCTTTGACACACTCACACGATAGATCGAGCGACGCCCGGTACTATATATACACACACACATCTATATATACATATAGATATATCGGTAACTGAAACTCAACCTGGGGTAGGACATGGACATGGACAAGGACACGCCAATCGATTCGTTACGCAAGTGAAAAATTATTTTTACTTGCGTATTTTTTATGTGCGGCCATTACTGCAAAATTGTTAGATATATTTTGGTTACTTTCCTTTTATGATATTCGTTTTTCGCACGGTTTTGGCTTTTGTCAACTTTACCCCAAAATGCAGCATCAAATTGTTGGCATGTGGCAAGGGCTTGTCTTCGAATTTGATTTAATGCTGCATTTACATAAAATATAAAAAAAAGCCAAAACCAAATTCCATCAAAATTCACGAGAACGGGGGTAATTGCCCGGAGGAGATGGCACTGACTACGTATCTCAGCTAGCTCATCTCTTGACTTTGATGCATAAGTCACAAGTTTTCAATGTTTGATCGGTTGCTCTGATAAATGCCTCGATTGGATTAGAATGTTGTTGGGCCTCTAAGCTGGTGGGCGTGGCCAGGCGTGTGCGTGTGTTCCAGTCGGCAAATTGAAATTGTATCGTGGGGGAGAGTCCGCTGCAGCAGCATCAGCATCAGCAGCAGCCGCATGGAAATTGAAAGCTGTCATGGCTGTTATGCTTAAAAAATAGCGCAGCTGTTGAACATATCTAACACATCTAAGCCCTGGCTTAGCTGGGGCGTTGCTTTAAACGAAGGGCAAGTCAAAAAAAAACATCCCATGCAATTGCTTTTTGCATGCCAGCTGAGGTCCTTGCCAGATTTGTCACACTTTCGCAGGCGTATCTGTTTAGCATCAACTCAGGGCTTTAGGTTTGCAGGCACGTCCACTTATGTAACGGTTCCATTTGTGCAAATTGTTTTTCTTTCTCTTTTTATCCCAAAACTGTCTTGTTAATCTCGAGAATTTACATTATTTCGATTTTGTTTTATGTTCCTAAACATAATCAAGATTATTAGCAAAGTGAAGCCAATCTAGTATCAATCAAATTCTATATATTCATCCATATAACAAGAAGCATTTAAGAAATACAACTGAATATAACGAAAATATTCTCAAACAACTTGAGATGGATTTCATTCCCAAATATAAAGTTTATGCCACTTCAATCTGATGACACTAGAATATCTCCCATACTCAAGGCCAAAGCTGTCTGGCCAGTTCCATCACTTTAATTTAAATTTGATTACAGGCAAAATTTATTACCCGCATCGTCAACAAGGCACCGCCCAACACCAGAAAACAATCCCAAACTTTCCCACACAACCTTTGCACACAACATATGTAGCTTGAAATGCCATTGGAAGCCGTCCAAGAGCCGCAACCCCGTCCGACAAGCGACCGTCATTAACCACAAATCCTTTACTTAACAGTACGTAAATTTTTGGCACAGGCCGCCGCCTCTAAGATAAGCGCTATGCCATGCCCCCTACCATAATCATGTCCATGCCCGAAACCATTGAAAAAAGGGAGCGGTAATTTATATGCGCATATCGTGTGACCTTGAGAGCAGCACTAACATTTAAGGACTCCTTCGGGCTAGAGGAAGATTGAGAGGGAGAGAGAGAGAGAGAGCTGTAGGCCACTGAATCGTAAAGACCACCAACTGTCGCCTGTGAGGCGAACCGTCTAATTAAACACTCACATACAGACATAAATTTGGGTCACATCATTAAATAAATATAAATGGGTCGCCTCTCTGTCTGCCAGCGACATTTGCTCCGCTGTGTTCCATGGCAGAAATGGTTTTGTTTTTGTATGATTTACATAAAATCAACAGCAACAAAAAAGTTAATTTATTTCAAGCCTTTGACTTGACTTTCCGACGTCCCGACGTCCTGAATCCGCCCAACAGCCCCTCAACCGCCTGCCAAGGCGAGCTATGCATCTTTAAAGCGGGCACCTCAATTAAGATATTAAGCTGCCGTGGCACGAGAAGCTCAGCTGTAATACCTCTTTTCACACACGCACACACGCACGCACACATAAGCACCCCCTAGTGCGTAGGGGCTTAAAACTTCTGGTGTGCATGGCGTGCAAATATTGTAGCATACTTTTTGGGGCCGGGCACTTGGGTCTAATTTTATTGCCGCCTATTATAACGTGTAGATATGTTCGCATGCGTACTTACATATATGCGTGTCAACTTTTGAAGCCAAGCGATTTACGTACACACACACACACACTGGCACACACACGTATTTGCACAAATGAGAAGCTCAAAGCAGCTTCACTGGCGTCCCCTTCAACATATGTACAACACTCTCTGTGGCGTTCTATTTGTTTGTTAGCACTGTGGCAGCAGCGCGGCTCCCTGCCTCTCTCTCTCTCTCTCTCTCCCTCTTTTGTACTGTCCTTGTCCCTGACAACGTCCCTGTCCACGTCTCTGTGTCCCTGTCTGTGGCTGTGCAAATTTTATATAATTACACTTTGCGCATTTTCACAATGAAGTAACAATGTTTTAATTAAACCATTGGAAAGCCAAATAACTCTTGTGTGTTGTGGGATTCCCAGGAAACAGACAAACAAACAAACGGTTTAGTGTTAAGCGGCATAAACCAGACAGCTGCATCCAGTTGAGTGGGGCCTGTCAGGCCGTCAGGCCGTCAGGTCGTACACAGCCAAGCAGAGCTTCACTTAGCAATATAAAATAAGTTATAAAGATGACTAATATAAAAGAAATTAAAATAAGACTCCACAAAGAATCACATTATCATATAAATACTCAGTCATATTAAGTATATTGTATAAAATGCATAGTTGTACGTATTTGAGCCGAGAATGACCGACTGTGAGATACTCTGTTGCCCAGCTTTGAGTTATCGTAGCATATCTGCCGAAATTTTTAATTTTTAAATTACAGAAAATTCTCAAGGCTCGTAAACAATAAATCGGCTTAAATTGAAAATATATTTAAATTTTAAAAGCTTTGACTAATTATAAATCTTATCAAAATTGATCGCTCTTGCGTAAAATTCGCAAATTATAACAACGATTTAAGCCCGTTAACAAATTTTGTACTTTCGCTCGCCTAAACTTTAGTTCACACTTGAAAAAGCATGCAACACTTTGTGTTAACGCGTTGGGCTTCGCTGCAGTTCACAGCTTTCAGTTTGCCGTTTCAAGTGTAGCAATGGAGGCAGCAAGAACTTGTGGCACATGCGAGCTGCATATGCCCCGAAATGTGTGCTACATAAGAAGCTGGATGCGGCGTGCAGCGTAACGCTTAAGGCAAACGCACAAGAGCAAGCGCTGCCTGTTATGTGAATTAACACAGAGTGAGACGCACAAACGCCCTTCCAAAGCCAGCCACCTACTACCCCACCTCCCAAGCTAATGCCCCGCCCATCGCTGCTGCACTTGTGTTGCGCAAATTGCGCACGGAACTTAAATTGAATTGTTAAGCTGACGCTGGACGGGATTTGGAGTTGAACTGGGAGTGGGAGAGGTGAGCTCCGACCACGCATACTTGGAGTTGCGGCTGCAGCATCTCAACTCCATTTCATAGATACTTTTACACTGACGCGCAACTTTTGCTGTAGATGGCAAACAAAATTGCATTGCCTTTGTCAGCGCTGCGTTTGTTTTATCTAATTGCTCGCCCACATTTAACCCATGACCCCCAACCCCCAACCCCACGCAGCACACATGTTTGGCACACACACATACAGACAGACAGAAACAACGTTTGGCCAGCAGATAAAGTATCTGCTTATATACGACGCATAGTTTATCTTCTTACTGAGGGTCTCAGCTGTGTGTTGTGTGTGTTGGTCAACAGCTTTTTACAAATTAGCTAGCTAACGGAATTGCAAACCTGGCCCAAGAGGGGGTTGCTTCCATTTCTGTGTATGTGTGTGTGTGTGTGTGTTTGTGTGTGTTTTCGCCCTTTCATGCTGACTTGGAACTTCCGGAGTATTTATAATTTATTTCCTTTCTGGCAGCTGCTGGTCAGATCCAAACCCCCCACAAAAAAACAGTTTCTTGTGCTGCTGCCTGCTTGCTCGGTTGGCCAATTTATTATCCAGTTTAATTGGAAAATTCTGATTTCCATTTTAACGAATTAGCACCTGCGACAAGCGTTCTTAATGAGTTATACGACAACTCGCTCTCGCTCTTGAAGAATAATACGCAAAAAAAATAATAATAATAAGGAATGAATCCAACAGCTTTTGGTTTGTAAATTACATTTTTCGTGCTGCCTGGCCAACATATAAATTGCAAGATTTATATGACAAATTTTATTTAATGCATTTTTATGTGCTGTACCCAAAGGACAGCGCCCTGTTGGTCCTGCCTATTGTGTGAGAGTGTGTGTGTGTGTTTGTTTTGTGCCACAGGACAATGGGATATATAGATACTTTTGTGTACACAAACTAATAGCCAGAGATATAAAATTCATTGTAACAAAAAAACTACTTTATACCAGAGAATGTACCAATTTGCTCCATAGTACACTGGCACTGAACCCGTGTTTATTTTACCCATTGTGGCCGGCTTTTGTTGACCGCATAAGGCTTAAGCTTTTGGCCTTTAAACATTTTATAATGTATAAAATTCTAACAAAAAAAATTTTAAAAAAAATAGTAAAGAAGATTCAATTGCAATAACGAAAAAAGGGTACAAAAAAGGCAATCGTACAATTAAATTTGTTTATTGGTTTAAACACATACAAATTGTTAAGCTCTTTTGCTATTTATGTACATGCATAAAATAAAAACATTAAAATACAACGAGGCTATGCAAATTTTATCATGCATTTATTTCATGTTTCCAATTACTCAGATTTCACAAAGTAATATTTATGTGAGTTTGGTTGTACGTATGTATGTACGATTTGATTAATTAATGTGTGGCAAATTATTTTATTTAATTCTGTGCGCGACTGATTAAAATCCCACAAATTGATCCATTTCCCAAAGGCCCAAATAGTTTAAGCTGTAGTTTTGCTCATTAGTTTTAGTACAAATTGTATTCAATTTTTTATTATTCAATTACTCTTTAAACATTTTTTACTTGTGTTTTTTTAAAACATACTTTGTATAATTTCATTAAAATACCGTTTATAGAGTATTAAAAGTTCCACATGTTTGAATCAGAATCTCTGATTTTCGCTTTGAATACATAAACACAGACTTTTTATTTGCATTTTATTTTCATATATTTACCTTTTTTTTTTTTATTCATTTTTCAACTTTTCAATTGTGTATTTAAAATAAAAAACGGAGCTCAAAATCCAACTCTTAATCTGCATTGTATTGTGGCTCAATGTGACTCTCGCTCAGAGCCAGAGTCTATACTTAAAAAGGCGGACAAATAATAACAAAAACCCACCCACTATACAGCAATTGTTCATGCCTAGAACCAGTTACAGACCAGAACTCCTCCACCAGCCGATGGACATGCGTATGGCATTAAAAGCACGTGGACTGGGCGCAAAGCGGATTTCCGGGCATATTTATACCCTGTACGCAACATATTACAAGAAATGGTATATGGGAGTGCTGTGAAAATGTTCGATATTTATTTATTAATGGCCAATGACAAATCAGTTAAGTTTATTTTTAATGGTATTACGTAATTTTTTGCTTGTTTATAAAATGTGTAATAATAATTATATGTTATCATAATATTGGTTTGTCTTTTGTGCTTGATTTTTACCATGGTTTAAGTTGTGTTTTAAAATCAAAGACATCTCTAACTCAGTAAAAAAAATTTATTTTTAGCATAGGGAATAGGGTAGCTTCGACCGGAAAGTGCGAATGTAAGGGCAAGGTGTTTACAGAATTATTGAAGAGTATCTACTTATCAAGCACTCTCAGCTTTAGCACTCTTACTTATTGTTTTGTTCATTTTCGGTGAGAACGCGCACAATATTCGATGCAGTTATAATTGCCAATGTCGTGGTGGTTGTTGTTGTGTCCGTTGTGGCAGTTTTGTTATTGTTGTTTTGCTGAGCGCAACTTGTTTGTTTTGTTTTTAACATTACACAAGGGCAGCATTTAGTTTCAATTAAAACATTGCAACTTGTGGTCACCATATAAAAACAAAATAATATTTCTAGTTATACGAATTTGTTAACAAAAGAAAAAACTATGTTATACCAACTGAATGTTGAAAAACAAGTTAGTTAGGAGGTCCGTGCAATAATTTGTAACCACCTAAGGGTAGAGTAGGCCCTGGTTAAAGTTCTGTCTATGACAGTTGCCAGCTTTAACTGGCGGCATCGACAATTCGCCCAACTGCAAAATAGATAATAATATAAGGAAATAAAAAAAATAACCACCAGAATGGTAACTACATATGCAATATAGTGTCATAAATTTAATTAAATAAAAAAAAACTGTCAACAACAATGTCATAAACCATTTCAATTAGTATGCGCGCCAAAATAAATGGAAATTGGTTTGATAATGGTTTAATCTCAAAACCCCAAAAAATAGTTAGTGCAATGTAACAGTGAAAAACTGGTTTAAATTATATATATAAAAAACCGTAGTTTTAAGCTTTTAAGCTTCAGTTTAGCTTTCAATAAGATTAAATTAAAACGTTTTATAATTTTATAAGGTTTTCTTTTCACATATTGTAGTGTATCGCTGTATAGAGAACATCACTATAAATCACTGTATAACCTGAATGGAGCCGTAATCCGCAACTAGCAACTTTTAATTAAACTTCGAACAGAGTTTCTGTTGACTCGTTCACCTGTAGCATAAGACAACATTATACGTCTAGTGCGAGTTGAACGTTTAAAATCTTTTAATCTGTGTTTGCAGAAGTTTCCTTTAGCCATTTCAGTCATTTCGTGAGTATACGAGTATTATACAGAAATATTTAACTTTGATTGTTTTGACTTATTGCAGCATTCACAAAGCTATCTATGCGATACACTCAAGTCGCTTCTCAAGCTATCAGCAGCCCTAAAATGTCTCGAACAGAAGCTTGGCTCTTTGCATCCAAGTGCTGACATTTGTGGCACCACAATGAAAACCCTCGGGTGCAACTGCTTTTAGAGCTTTCTTTACATTGTATATATATGTGTGTGTGTAACAAAACGCGTTGTTATCATTATCACAGTCAGGCAACAGTCAAGTCGAGTCATAAAACAACAAAACAGTTCAACTGTTCAACAGTTTGAATTATATATTATGTTGCATTGGGTTAATCTTTGGCCAGGGCAACTTTTTGGGCTGCCCGCACATAAACACAGAAAAAAAGTGACTGCAGACGGGGAGGGCGGGCGGGTGCTACATCTGTCTTATAAGCTCATTATCTTTTGCAACTTTTTAAGTAAGTTTCGGCTGAAACAACCCACATGTACGCATTTATATCGAATAAACCGTCTTTAATGCGTTCTTTGTCATCGCAGCTAAAAGAAACTTCAACTTCATATCTGACCATCAACACACTTTGACTCACTCATTGTTTTCGTCCCTCAGACGTTATAAATTGGGGTGTTGTGCTAAGCAAGAGCCCGCAATTAGAGACGAGCAACAACTTCAAGTGGCCCACACATCGTCGCACCCTTAACTAGTTGTCGTAAAAATAATTGCCCACTACTTAGCAGTCCAAATGCCCAACTGGCTCTATCTGTATCATATCTGCCTCTCTCTTTCGCACAATCTTACTATCTCTTTCTCCGTCTGCATTCTAGCTCTATCTACGCAACGTTGAACAAAGGCACTGCCGGCTGGCATCTGCACTTAAAGCTCCGTGAAACTACAAAATAACAACAAATAGAAATAAAAATAGCATTAAGAAGAGCCAAGCCAATAACAAAGTATTCAATTTAACGAAATTTAGATACCCTAACATAACAGTACTTGAATTTAAAGTAGAAAGTTAAATGTAAGTTTCATTGCAACTTCACTCATAATACAATTTCTAGGCAATTAATAATTATAAATAAAAAAATTCAGAAATCAGTTTTTGAAAAACAAATATGTTAAAACAAAATATTCAAACTATTACTTCTCCTAGTTAATAAATTTACACTATAAATTGCTATACGCAATTTTTCGAGCAGATTACAATGCATTCATTATGCTAATGAATATAAATACAAAATTAAATTTAAACTATAAAAAAGTAACAATAACAAAATACTTTTTCAATATAGAATTCATTTATTGTAGCTCTACAGTATTTTATTATACCTAAACATATGCACAATATAATAAACCTCGCATATATTATTTTCATATATATTCTTAGCAGCCCCATAGCCAATGCCATTAGCCTGTTATTATAGCCGTTGGGCAGGGCACTTGTACATCTAGCAGAATCAACCAAAATAATGTTTATACTCGTTCCACGTTGTCTTAAGGTGGTTCTAAGCGCTTTGCCTTGCCTTGGCGCGGCTGGTAAATAAAAATGGCAGCGCCCGAGCTTTGGGAAGGACCTGAAGCTGAACCTGGTAGCTGCTTGGCTGCTGGACTTGAACCGGCAGCATTGGCCGGGGTCGTAGTTCATTTCGTTTTTCTTTGCTTTTCCGCTTGCTACTAAATTCAAACACTTTGCCCGTCAGCTACACAAGTGGAAGAGAGAGAGAGAGAGATAGAGAGAGAGAGAGAGAGAGAGAGAGAGAGCGAGGAGTGGGCGAGAAAGAGTCAGTGCCAGAAGACAATGGTTCACAAATTGTAGAAAAGTCGCATGTAATAAAAGTGCTGGCTGCAACCGAATTGTATCTGCAAGATACATAGTGGCAGAGGCAAGGCGATGGCTGCTTCTGCTACCAGCATTTATATTGTATTTACCTACTTGTTTTTTATTATCTACAAATGCTCTATGCTCTCACTCTATACGCTCAGCGAAGCTGAAAAAACAAGTCGAGCGTCGCTTGCACTGCGCTCCGGGTATAAATATTTATCTTTTTTCTCTATCGTCTTGATTCCTGTTTTATTCCATTTTTCTTGTTTTATTTTTTTTTTTTTTTTGCAACGGACGCTTTTGTTTTAAGGCAATCGGAATCCGGTTGAACGCAACGGTACGAGAAAATATTGTCTATTGATTGATTGTTTGTTCTATTTGCTGCCTGAGCATTGCAAACAGAACGCAACAAAACACACGGCCCATATTATTAGATACAATTTACGAGGATTGTGCACTAAAGTGGAATGGCAGTCGCTGCAGGATTATTGTTTATTTTATGACACGTGGCAACAGCGGCAGGAACCCCATTGACCGGAGAACCATTCATATGCCAAAGGCGCTGACACGCGCAAGGACCCTAAGCCTTTGCTAATAATGCCAATAAGCATAGACTGGACTAGAGCACACACGTACACACACACACACGCACGCACACACACACACAGAAGAGCAGAGCCCTTCAGCTGTATTAATAATATTTTGTTAACTTGAGAGACTGACAAAGGCATGAAAATCCAAACTCATCCCAATCTTTGTCATTGCAGCTTACAAAAGCAAAACAAGAAATGAATAAAAAAAAAACCGAATATAAAAAACTCAACTCTATGCAAATATACAGCAAAAAGAGCCAACTGTAATTGTTGTTGCTACCCTTGACAAAGAGCAAAAGTTGCCTCCGCATGTAGTCGGGACACAGGACGACAGTTGGCATGTGGCAAATAGTAGTTCTGGCATGTGGGAGTTCAGTTCAAGTCGACTTCCAGTTCTCTTCTCTTTTGTTCTGTGTGCAAATGTCAGTTAGTTTAGTTACTTAATTGAATAGTTTGTTTTTGACATAATCTTTATGGGTCTTTTGTTTTTAATACCAATACACCGAGGCAGGCACTGGAGGCACACGAGAACAAAGACGTTACACGAACCTTGACACATCGTTAGCTATAAAGGCACTTGATTACCATCAAACTGTATTCGTGGGTGGTGCGAAAAGTATCCATATGCAAAGTAGATATATTCAATATAAATTATACAATTGTATAATTTGAATAGGTCTCAATAGAAATGAGTTTTTAAGCAAAATAATTTGTTTTTAACTTGCAAACATAATTATTCAAACATACAATTGAAAGATAAGTTATTATTAAATGTTTTTTTGTCTTTTATCATATTTTTTCATACAGCCCACTGCATTATTGCATTGAGATTTATTCAATTTCTATACATCTATAGTTTTTCTTTCTCATATGAAATATCAAACCATATATCATTTAATTTATTTAAAACGTCTTCATTCACATTCTTTATTCTTCTCTTTAAGCCCAAACAACTTTTCTACTCTTATTTATCTACGTATTGATCAACTGCATTGTTCACAAATTCTGCTTCAATTATTTCATTTCAATTTTGTTTAACCTTTTGCTTTTATAATATTTGTTGTATTCATTCACCTGTTCCGGCTAAATACTGACCTTCGATCATTACATTTGTGCTCTCTTGAACTGACTTGTTACACCTTTGTGCAATGTTTTCCCTTTTCGTGCTAATCCCAAGCGATAATATCATAATAGCCCACTTATGTCCATTCAAAAAAATAAAAAAAAAAAAAACTCAGAAGTTAAAGAGGAAAACTGCTAAAGCAACCCGCTCTTACCTAGCTGCGAGTGGGTACCTTTCCTAAGTGCTGTCCCGACATCATCATGACCAGCACAAAAATCTTAGCCACACGGCCGAATGCGTCCATTGAAATACATTTTGGGACGGACCCCATTGTTAGGGAGCCTGTTAGTCAAACGGGGCAATGCCAGAGAACAAAGGACCCAATCGAAAACGCCTCAACAGAGCGACCTGCTACTGTGAGTGTGAGTGTGTGTGTGAGTGTGAGTGTGAGTGAGAGTTTGGCTATGAGTGTTAGGCCAAGTATAAATGTTGGTCTGACCATAAGCACTCATCGTACGCACAAATTACAGCTCCATTTCGAGCTACGTCATCATCGCCTTGTGGTCATCAGCTGGTGCTGCCCTGTGCTTTGTGTGTTTGGCACTTTAGGCGCCGTCGGTGGCAGCTCATTGAGTGGCTTGTAATGCGTTGATGGCGTCCAACTCCTGTTATTGTTTTATTGTATTGCTGCAGCAGTCACAGCCACAGCCACATTGGTCCATAGAAAGTGCGCTCGCAGCTCCAGCTGCTAGTTAATTAATTTCTCTGGCCAATGGCCACAAAGGGCAACAGGCAACGTCAAGTGGCGCATTCAAGTGCTTACATGTGCTTAGCTGCCGCTTCGGAGCAATCGCCTACATCCTTGGCTCCTTTTTGGCTTCGTAAATTTAGTTACAAATTAGCCATGGCCAAAGACCGTAGTCTTCAGTCTGTGAGCCGCACAATTTCACGCTCGAACGCGTCGAACGTCAAACTTGAATTTGTATTCGAGACCTATTCGATACCGCATCGATGTGCCTGCCAGCTAGATCCCAAAAAAGTGGACTTGAAAAATATGCAATCGATTGCTTCATATTTAATCAACTTCATAGCAATGCCCCACAAATTAGTAGGACTTCCCTTTTACCAGAGCTGTTCTCAGTTCGCATAGTTCGCTTATTGAGTTGCTTTGGCCGCCGGCCATGGCTTTTTAGATGATTCAGCTACCTTTTTTTCTTGATATTTTGTTGTTGTTGTTGTTTGTGCTCCTGCTGCTCCTGAACAAAGCGTGCTGGGGCACTACAAAAGCGCATAAAGTCCAATAAAAAGAGCGATGGCAGCAACTATCTTTCTATAGCTTTTGTCGGCTATCTGTGGGCCTTTTACTATATTGTTGTTGTTGTTTCTGGTTTCTTTTGCACTACTAATCCGGGCCATGGCACTGGCTCGTCCCCATCCTCGCATCCATATCCTGGCACTATGCAAGAAGTGCAGGGGGCGTCGATGTAGGCGGCGCTTGTTTGCTTTTGCCTTGTTACATTTTGATTAAAAAACGCCCCCGCGCGTAAGTCGGACAGATACACGGCTAACCCACAGCCACAAACATAGACAACGAGACGGAGGAAGCAAGAGAGAGAGAGAGAGAAAGAAAAGTAGACCCATATTAGTATGTCCATACCTACATATATACATACTGATACCGGCACATATAGACATAGCGCCGACCAGGCCAGAGTCAAATGTATGGGCCAAAAATGTCGCACAAAAAGCCAAAAGAAAAAGCGCAGCAAAGAAGGCAAAACAAAGTCGAAAGCAAACTTGGAACTGGGCGTTACTTAAATACTCTGCACAAAACATTAATCAATAGATCAGTGATGCAGACAGCTATACTATCATTAAAAATATGGGCGCGATCAGCATATATCATTTATGTTTCTATGGTAAGTACCCAAATGTAATACAAATAAATAATATTTTATCAACATATATTATTACAAAAAAAAATATAAAGTTCTTATATAAAGACAGTTAATTATTATTAAAAAAATATTTAAATATATTTCGCAAACAACTTTTTGAAAATAACTCATTAATGATTATTATTATAGTTTATTTTATGAACAACAACTTAAACTCATATTCCTTAGTTGTAAGTTCTACATATCTGTGTCATACAATATTTAAGAGATATTCCTAAGTTTTTAGTGTATTTTCAACTCTTTGTAGTAATACCTCTTGTCCCATATCAACACTCACTCACAAAACTCGTCGTACACCAGCATACAAAACGAAACGTTCATCAAGTTTTTCATTATAATTTTTTGTTTGTGAATATTGCTCGTTTCTAGTGTTTGTTTTTTTTATTGTATTTTAGTTTTGTTTTTTTGTTCATGTGTTCTATTTGCTCGCTTTGATTTTTGGTCGCACGAAAAAACATTTTCATTGCTTATTTGTGCGCTGGAATTGAGCCTGGCCCAAGTCCTGATGTCCTCTGGCTGGGTTCCAATGCTCCAATAACTGTGATTGTGTTAATTTAAATGTCAGTCAAGTAATATTTTTGCACACAACGGACGGACGGACGGACGGACGGATGGGCGGAGGGACGCACGCAACGAACGGTCGGTCAGGAGGTTCGGGAGCCAGCAGGGTCCCGGGGTTTCGGAATACGGACCTGAGAGTGTATAAGTAGATCTCTACATACCCATGCCCCAACTCAGTTTTGGTACGTGCCTTTTGTGCATTGTGTGGCATTGTGGGTGTGTGCGTGTGTGCGTGTATGTGTGTGCATTAAGGGAAAGAGGGGCGTGACCGGCGGGCGTCGGCTAAAAGCGGATAATCTACGAAAAATTTTAAAATTCCTAACAGGTTCAAAGGAAGTGAAAATGTGTTACTTGTTTATGAAGCGGGCAACAGACGCCACGGGCTCCTGCAGCCGAAGTCGAAGGTGCGAGCGGGGTCAGCGGATGGCAAACGCATGTGCAAACGCATGAAATTTCATTGCTTGATTGTCCCACAAACATACAGAAGCACAGCTCTATCTAAGTCTACGTGAATGTGTGTAACTGTGGCTACATAATTTTGCGCTTGAATTCAGCTGTGCGCCGTGCGACGTTTAGAGACCCCCCAGTTCCTGAGGCCCAAAAGAGGCCTAAGACCCCAAGGACCTAAAGCTGCCTGCATTCGTTAGTGAAAGCAAATACACAAATATTATGGTCTGGGTACTGGTACAGAGACCTCGTTTAGGTGCCTATATCTCAGATACTTTGCATTGAAGGTGGGCATATTAAAATAATCGTTTGGTACCTTTACTATACTTACTATACCTCAATCTATATTATTTATATATATACTAACTTACTATATTTATTTATCTACAATTAAATATAGTTCAATCACCAACATTTTGTAAAAGTTGTATTTATTTGTGTTTCTGCTCATTATAAGTATATGCAATCTTCGGTCTGGTAGCGTGAAAATTCCTTTTCAAGTTGCCCCCGCCCTGCATCGTTGAGGGCAATTGTAGGACAACAGAGGACTGCCGGGCCAGGAGCCCAGGCGGGCGTCATCCGTGGGGAACGGTATCCAATGGGCGCCCCCTCGGGCGTGGCGTATGCGTGATTTTTAACGCTCGCCATGCTAATTCAATTGTGTTTGCCTTGTCTACACGCCATGTAATGAGTAGCACAAACAACAACAATGCAACAAAGATGATGACGAGAACGAGCTCGACAACGATGACGATGACGATGACAATGGGACCGTTGTGGTCCCGGTTCATGGAGCCGCCCCTCATCACTCGCCCTTGCCACGTGCCACGCCCGTCACGTGCGTGGCTGTTCGTTGTGGGTCGTGGAACGGTCGGCACTCATCATTTTTACACACAAATGCATATTTATTTTTAATTAAAAACTTATTAAAAACTAGTTAAGCATCAACTGCAGCATTTTTAATTACTTTCGACGAAAGCCCTTTTGCATTTTCATCAATGCAAAAGACGTTTGCATAAAGCTCTTTAAAGGGGTTGCGCACCAAACGCAATTTCAGATGCCCCGAAAAAACAGTGGAGTCAGTTGGGCACGTCAATAACAGTTGATCACTATAATAAACATCGAATATTATTTAATATCGTATCATCTTGAGCATATTATTCAAGTTAAGCTTTTAAAAAACAACTTTTCACAATTGCGATTGCATTGGCAATTTTTTTTTTTATGAAAATCACATCCCGTGGTGAATTTCATGAATTGTTCGTCTGATTGACTTCAAACCCTATTATAAAGCTCTACACACAAAGAAAAAATAATGAGTACGTATTTGCGTTTAAATATTCACCCCATGGTTACAAAAAAAAATGGGCGCAAAACTGTTAATTGCAATTTTTCGGTTTCCATACGGAAAAATCCACCCCTCTGGATACCATGTAAGATTGGAAAATTTTAATTTTCTCATGGTTGGAGAAAATATTATATCGCTTGAAATATAAAGAAATTTCGTAGTATAAAGAAATGAATTTCATTCTTATTTTTACATTTTTAAAGTACATGAAAAGCTCAACTCAACTCAAAATAAAAATAGCTCCTGCAGCTTTTTAAAAAAAAGTATAGGTATTTTTTGAATACGCTTTTTATTTTGTCCCTAAAATTACTTTATTAAATTTCGGTAATCAAATAAGTAAATAAACATGTTTTCACTTAACGACATTCTTTCAAGTTATTTATGGTTTTTTCGGATGGAATTTCCACGCAGTTGTTTATAGATTGGTCTCCACTGTTAGCCGGGAGCAGCAGGCCGAGTCTATTGACTCATCGTTGATAGTTTAGCTGTTGGGCGCTGCATAGATTTCAATGGCCGCGTTTGCTGTCCTGCCTTGAGGGGGGCTGCGTCATCAGGACATCAGGGACGGCCCTTCCACATTTCTTTGCTCGTATATCCCTCAACGTAGCGTCTGAAAATTTGCATTGCTGATATTGGAAGTTTTGTTTTTTTTTTTTTTTTTTTGTATTGTGCGCACACTTTATTCTTTATTTCCTTTTTTTTTGTCTATGATTTATGGTGGACCGTTGTGTGGGCGTGGCTGGGCCGAGCGACGTTCGTGCACGTCTGTGCATGTTTTGCGGTTGCGTTTGAAGCTGAAGCCAAAAACGATCCAAACCAAACCAAACTGAACTGAACTGACGAGCTGCTCTTTGCAATTGGAATTCAAAGTCATTTTTGGTTTGGCAATTTTGTAAGCGAAATTGCCGCTGTCTCGCACTCGTTATCGTTTTTTGCGCAGTTATTAGAAGAAATGCTGCCCGGTTTTTTGAACGGCCCCGAGAATGGGTCACAGTTGGCCTGGCGCAGGGCAGCGTTTTCTATGATGAGGGTTTTTCCATTCTCTTTTCATGTTCTGGCTGAGTTTTTTTTTTTGGTATAGCAGGGTTGACATCTTGCGCTGGGAATTCCGGTTTCCGTTGCAGTTTTCTTTGAAAGCTTCAAGGGTTCGTTTTCCTGCCTTTGTCGCTAGGAAAATACATATTTTCGTCTAACCTTCTTGCCATATTGCATTGAAATTGGAGTCTTAAGTTGAAGCCACAACTTTATTTATATCAAAAGTTGAGCTCAAAATGTTAACGCGTAAGTTTTCAGAGTCTCTTCTTTTTTTTTACAAAGTGACAATAATATTTTAAGCCCCCATTTTGATGTGGGTTGAAAATGCCTCCTTCAACTGTATATCTGGCAAGGATTATTATTATCAAGTAATGAAAAATCAATAATTCAAATGTCAGTACTTGAGTTTTATAATACGTTAGAGAGCAGATGAAGACATCGAATATAGATACAAATATATCTAAGACTCTTTGAGTGAAGTATATCTTATGGGATTTATTGTTTCGATGTCATGCTCTTACTTTCCCACTTGAAACGCACAGTTTCCGATTCTCAACTCGACACCAGCATGGACACCAAATACCAACTAGCATATTTGCCCACTGTCGGCTGACCCTCGCATCGATAAACTCTTGTCTCTTAATAAGCCCCATAAAGCATCTTGACATCTTCCGCAACGATTGCCGGCCAGTCTAAGAGAATGCCTAATACCATTTGTCAGCTACAATATTTATGTATGGAGCAATTGAAATATCCATAAATCAAGCACTTAAAGCCAACGCCTAGCCACAAACACGAAATGTGTCACAAATGATGCCACTTAGTCATTTGTGCAACTATTTTGGGGAGCATTTAAATAGACACAACTTGGAGGTGTTTTATTGCCCATGTGGCGACCCAGTTTTTTTTTTTTTGGTTTTTTTTCCTTGGTTATTGCAATATCAAAATAGTAAAAGCATTTTACAACATATGTAATCTCGTTTTCTTATATAAGTAAACGCCATTTCTGAATATTCATATGAGGGGAATATTTTTTGTTTATGTTAACAACAACTTTGACCGTCAGTATGGTAAAAATATTTTTGCCATTTGAGCTGTTTGCGTGCTTTGCTGATTTCACAGTTGAAGTACTGCTCGAAAGCTGGCTGGAATTAAATAGCAAAGTTTACCACACACACAGACACACACACACACATACAGTCACATACAAAACGAGCTGCCAAAATAACGCATATTTTCTTTTTGGCCAGGCCAAGCGAAAGGGCCAAACACGCCTGCCGTCGACTTGCCTCATTCGCCATTCGACTTTCAAGTTTTTGGTCCAGTTTTTCAGGACGTTTGCTGCGTTGTTATTTTTTATATGCGCCGCGTCGGTGCGGGGTGCCTGGCAAAAAGCGAAAGCGCAGACATAACTCCTAGCATGTGTGCATGTTTGTGTCTGTGTATGTGTATGTGTGTGTGTGTGTTTGTCGGCGTTATAAAAAGGTTTGTGCTACATTTACATTATGGCGCGCAACGACAACAACACGAAACAAACGGCATAATCTACAAAAAGCAGTTTCAGTTGTTTATGCCGAATATTTAATACACTTGCACACAATTAAATTTGATATTTAAAACTAGACAGATCATACTAATGATAAACCAGGAGGTTCTTAAAAAAAGCTTTTTTGGTGCTGTTGTTGTTGGTTAAATAAACCTATGTTTAACTTGAATATAAATGAAAATAAAATATTTATATTTAAGTTGCTCAGAGAAGCACTTTAACATAAATATAATTGTGTCTGGGTAAATATGATTTAAGAAAATATATTTTTATATGGATAAGCCCACATTTTTTATAGCAATGCAAACTAGCAACACAGAAAATGTTAAAATTTCGCATCAAACGAGAAAAATAACAGTTGCTTGCAAGAGAGTGAAATCCACAAATGTATGCATGCATTTTCAGCTGAGCATACCAAAGATTCCTTTTGGCATATTTCTTTCGAACGTTGCAAACATCATGATCAGCTGGTAATACCCTCAATGGAGTTAACATGCTGGCACACTAACACTCCAACACCTTGCATGCCCTTTTTGGCGGGCAGTACAAAACTTTTGCCATGTTTTTGTGTGTGCCTGGTTAAGGCTGTTGGTGTGTGTGTATGTGTGTGTGTGTGTGTGTCAGGCCCAGGTCCCAGACATACATAATTGAATGCTTGAAAAAGGCAGGCAGCCTGGCAGGCCTGGCAGACCAACGACAACAACAAGAACAACAAAAGCTACGACAATGGCGAAATGGTTGCCTTCTAACATCCTGGCCATGCCATGTGCCTGGTGCCTGGTGCCTTGTGCCTGGTAACTGGTGACTGGTGACTGTTGCCAGTGCCTGTGCCTGTGCCTGTGCCTGGGCTACTGACTCTGCCTGCGCCTGTGTCATGAGCTCACACTACACAATGGGACACAGGCCGTGTGCATTGCTTTAGGCCAACAAGGAATGTTACAATTATGTTCTCTTCACACTTTTCAACAATTTATGTTGGAATGTGAATGTCTCCGTGTGCAAAGCAATCCCCTTCTCTGCTTTAGACCACACCGCTTGACACTTGAGATTGGGGCCCAAAACAATAATAACAACAGCAGCAACAACAACAACAACAACAGCAACAGCATTTGTGGCCATGGCTTGGGCCATTTTGCTGCCTTGGCTATTTACAATTATATTTTTCTCTCTCGTTAGTTATTGTATTTATGTCGTGCGCTAAACTTGCAACTTTTCCCAAGTGATTTATGTGTCCAATTGTTTTTAGCTTTTTTGTGCCAGTGCCAACAATAATTCATCGCAAGGCAGCAGCATGTGGCATAAACAAGTGGCAACAGTTTGTCAGCAGGCAAGAGCCAGCCTTAAAGTATCTGCCACCGAGCCTGACAAGTCCTGGCTGCCTGGCCAGCTGCAACATTGTCAGCACTTTAAGGCGGCAGCCACACGCAAATCGCAGTTGAAAATGTCTACAGAAATTTGACGTTGCAGCGTTCCGCATGTTGCCATGTGCCACACATGTGCAGGCATTTGCCAGTCAAGTCGAGCGGAGTGGGGCGGGGGGTGTGAAAAGGGACGCATCTATATCACGGCTGCAGCATCATTACGTAAAGTTAGGGCGCCGTTTTGGCTTACGTTACGTATACGTATCGGCTCGTTGGCAGCCGCCATAGAAGCAACAGGGACAGCGCCAGCGGAGTTCGGGGCAAATGAGGCAGTACTTGATGGTGCCGCCCCCAATGCTGCCCGAACGCCCTGAAACACACAATGGAGTTATTCCAACGGAAAAACACATGCACTTCCGTCGATGTTGACAACGCAGCGATGCCAAGCAGCGAAAGCTGCGATGGCGACATTGCCAGGAGGCAGATTTGAGACGGTGCACCAAGTGCAGGCGAGACGCACGCTACACCTAAGCGGCAAAATGGGGCATTGTGGCATGCATGGAGGTCTGGAGGTCTGTCTGCCTTGATAAATGTCCATTAGTTGTTGGCAACTCGTCAAAATTCAAAGCTCTAGTTGACTTTGGCATAGACATTTTTACTGATGATTTATCATTAAATTTGTCTCTCAATTTGACATTTACTGTATCATTCAATTTAACAATCAATTTATCATTCGATACAAATTCTATAAAAATATGTGCATGGTTCGTCTTCAATATTAATTCAGTAATTTAATAAAAAGAAAACAAAAAATTATAATCAAATATTATTTCGAAATCTAACTCAAGAAATGCAATAAAAACTGTCAATTTATACGATTTCATTGTTTCTTATATTAATGAAATCCTCACTAAAATTGGTAAATACTTATTGTTGTTATTATTATTATTCAGTTTAGTTGTTGAATGCATTTTTATATTTTTATTTGCTAGTTAACAAGATTATAGCTGCTTGTGCAGTCTCCTATAGCCAAAGACTTCAGTTGAGAAGGCATCCTAACACACTTTCATCACTTTGGCCTCGGGGCCACATGGGTGTTTCCCAGGGTGTCGCTATGTTTCATTTGCCACTCTTCCCCTCTTGCAGCCATCGTTGGCAACGTGGCAAGCTTCCAACCTACCGAAAGGCAACTCGTAAAATGCAAATAATGCAACGACGTCGGCGGCGTCGCGACGATGGCAACTGGCGGTGACTGGTGCGAGGTTTTTTTTTTCAGTTCGGTTTTCGTATGGCTGGAAGATTTTTCATATTTCTGGCTGCAGGAGACCCACAACTACCGAAAAATTTGCGCAGCTCCAAAATGAAACCGAGCATGCAAAACGACGACGGCGACGAAGATGCAGAGTTACAGAGCAGTGCCAGAGCCACAGCAGCGGAGAGCTCAGATTAATGGATGTTGATTTTACAAATTCAAATGGCAAAAATATGCAAGCAAGTGTAAGAGATGGCTGCGAAAGCGACTGTGCGACTCCAACTCCGACTCCGACATCAGCTCCAACTGCAGCTGCAACTGCGACTGCAGCCAGGGCATTGTTGTCGCAAATGCGATAACTTAGCTACCAATATGCGTTGACTGCCAGAACAGAGAGCAGCAGCAGCAGCAGCAGGAGCAGCAGCAGCGGCAGCCGCCGCCAAAAGAAGATATAACTCAATGCATATGTGTGGGTGGAAACAGGGAGCAGGGACAATGGGTGGGGTAAACTGGTTGCATTGGGAGCATATGCACGGCTGCATTTGTCAGCGAAGCACAAAAATGAGACAAAGTGATGCTGGCTGCTGCAACTACCCAGAATCCAGCTGCCGATTTCAAATGCTGCCAAATACTGCTCGGGTCGGATCTGATCCCCACTGTGCATTGTGCTCCACTCTCCACCGTGCTCCAGCAGTAACTTGAGCATAGAAATAAATGCGCATTTATGGCGAGCAATTCAAAAGTCTTTAAGATTTTCACATTCCATGCATTGTGTCTGCCACAGACAAGCGACAGAGCCGAGTAATTTTTTTTCTGTTTTATATACCCTCTAACATTTAGCATGTATTTGGGTATATTTGCAGTAGTAAAGCAAGTAAATAACAAATATATATATATTTATTTATTTATTTTAGCTTAAAAGCAACTCAGTGAAAATCAGTTTTTAGATGAAATTATTTATGATTCAATTAAATTCTTATTCTGCATTTATTTGAATTATTAAATGCATTTCTTACTCTATTTATTAAAGCCTTAGCTTTAAATAAACATTCAAATTAATAAAATCAAATTTTATTTTATTTTGCTTTAAACAATTTCCTTAAAAATAAAACGCAAATAAAAGTTGATAGCTTGCATTACCCAACAGCTATAGGGTGACAGAAGGTCTATAATTTTTGAGGCACGCCGTTCATTCAAAGGACTTTCTGCTGGTGCTGCGTGCAGTGCACATAAATCGAAATCCGCACCTTCTTTGGCATTGTCAGGACGAGGCATTTTGAGGAAGCCTTGGCTTGCCTTTCTTCGGCTTGCCTTGGGCTGGCTTGGGCTGCTTTGGGCTGGGCTGGATTGGTTTGGTTTGCCTTTGCTTGGCTTGGTTAGATAGCGAGGCAAGTGGCATGACTATGACTATGAGCGACATTGTGCGATATGATAGCAGGACGCGCGTTTTATTGTCGTTGTAAATCGTTGCCGTACGTTTCGACATTAATAAAAGTTAGCAAATAACTTAAGAGCAACAAAGACGGCACGAAAGATTGATAAAGCGAAACAGAGGGAGAGAGAGAGAGAGAGAGAGAGAGGGAGAAAGAGACAGTAAGATAGGGATAGCTGAAGCTTCAAGTGCCTAGCGGCAGCGACGGTTTCGGTTTTCATTTTTATTGTGCTCGTCATCAAGTTGATTGTTGATGACTGCCTCCTGGCGCTTCTGCTCGCATTTCCCCAGCTGACCGGGCTATGGATATGCCAAGCACAATGAAATTGAGTAATTTGTTGGGTCAGGCGGTCAGCGTTGTGGTTTGCATAGCCAAACAGGCAAATCTCACCCGCTGCTCCCAGCTGATTGATGTGTATGCGTGTAACCTGCCTTTCTCGCCGACCACCGTCTGAAACAAATGCATTCGAATTGCAGTCGAAGACGTGGCCAACTGGGACCAAAAGGACTCCAGATAAGCCAGCACGCACAGAAGCTTCCCTGTCAGCGTCTAAGGGTTTTAAATTACACACAGCAAGTTGGCAAAAACCCAGAAAGAACGAGAAATACAGTGATAGACAAAGAGAAAGAGAGAGAGAGAGGGGGGGAAAGTAAGCACCAGGTAGCACAGCAGCAAATAGATTAGGCACTGAATTGATGCGTACCTGCCAGGCCAGACGCTGAGAGTTGTGATAAGCAAACCGCAAGGAGCAGAAGAAGCTGCCGCCTGCCGCCTGGAGGCGAGCGATGCAAACCGGGAGCTGCATATTGAGCAGCACTCGATAAAAGGCTTAACCGGGATGTACGTTAGTGCTTCCCTTTGTGGTTAGCTAGACGGGTATTAAGAAACATGTTTTCGTAGCAAAATGATGTGACAAACTATTGGATATGCAAATGGCTTTTTGCCGAAGACAATCTACAAGCAAAAACAAATGTAAAGTTCAAATATCAAAGAAAAATAGAAATTGCGAACTATTACAAAGTTCGATAGCTACAAGGCATTTATATTTAAGTGTAGAGAAGCCCTATTTATTATGAATGAATGATTATCAGCATTTATTACAGCTTGCAATAAAGTCGTTCCGAAGCTTATCGCACGTAAACAAACAACAAAACGAAAGTTAGGTATTATACTATTTAATGTTGACTTTAAGCTCCATTTCATGTTTCATAAATACCATATCAAACATCAGTCGCCTCATCCTTAATATACCCACACTCCTTTCACCTGCGCAAATTATAAAAGTCTACACCTTAAGATGTTCTCATCATCATCATCATCTTTATCGTTATGACTGGTTGTGACAACTTTTGTTACTTTGTTGTGCTTGCTTGATGGCATTTGGCAAATGGGTTATTGATTTTTAATTTACTGCTCCCCCTCTCTCTCACACACACACATACAAAGCTACACACTACCACGAAATATTTACTCCACCTCAACTTTTCATTAATCAGAACACCGCGGAAGCCGGCGAATGTCCTTTATGTGCTGTGTCTATCCATCTATTCGGCTGACAGTCGCTCATTTTCGCATTAAAACTCGAAAACTTTCATCATTTTTCAATATGCTGCTGCAGAACTTGCAACTTTGCTGCGAGTAAATTCGTGTAGCACTCGCAACTCTCAGTCGACACAGACACACACACACACACACACACTCACAGCAACTCATTAATATAGCACACACGCACACACAGAAACAGTTGCACACATATGCAGCGCGAGCAGCGGTAACGTGTAATTGCATTGCTTTAGCGCCGACGGTTTCTTCACATCACATGTGTCACATGAGGTAACGGTAACAGTTACGTCAACGACTTTTGCTTACGCCCCAAAAACTGTGCTATAAAATGCAACGAAGACAAGCAAACCCAACCGCCAAAGCTAACCAATACCACTGCACAAAACGAGCACCCGTCCATTAGGGATGGGCGAAAAATCACTGCATATGGTGGATACGTCACGTTAATTATCACACAAAAATAAAAATAGCTGCGTGCATATCACACATTTAATGAACGGTTATAAATTCATCAGCACTGAAAGGCGTTGACAGCAAATTGCTTTCACTCAAATAGTTAGCCACAGAACATTTAATAGCAACAATTTTGTAAATCACAATGCAATAGCATTTCAAATAAATAACATTTTGTGATAATTAATAGCTGTGAGTAGAACAGCTAAATTTAACAACTGAAACTAGACTTGTTTTGTATCCAAATACAAACGTTTGATACCAATAAAATATGATCAATTGTTTATAACAGCTTAACAGTTATTGCAAATTCAAATAAAATAAAAAACTAAAATAGATAAAATTTAGAATATCGTCGCTGCCAATTTTGAAATATAAAATAGACAATTATAGAAATAACACATACGAATGTGCACTTTAAGAGTTTAAAGTGCATTTAAGATGCCGAATTATAACATACAATGTCAAATCCTTCCTATTTCTAGGACTTAAGACAGTAAAAAACTGTATCGCAGCACTGCTAAACACAATTTATATAAAATATTTAGGGTATTTTCTTGAATTGTGACCCAGTTACTAATAACTAAAAAACGTAGCGAGCATATAATTGCAATAGCTGTTAAGTTTAACAATTAGTTAAATTCACAACGAGGTTGCGATGATTCACGATGATTCACTGTTTTACATTTCACTTCATTGCACTACACAGCAAAAGCAACGCAACGCAGCGCACCGCATCGCAAAGCACACTAGACTACACACAGCACACTACACTGTCGAGCTCTTTACCAATTACGTGCGCTTCATTGCTCTCGGTGCCATTAGTGTGATTACGTTTCATTGTCTGCCCCGGTCTTTGGCTTTGGCTTTGGGTCTGAGGGGGTGCTGGGCATGTAAGTGCGACCATCAAGGGGGCAGGGTGTGTGTGCGTGCCTTTCAATTGTGTGTCAAAATGTAGCCGTGACGAGACTTGACAGTCAGCCATACAGAAGATATATGCATAGAAAGCGAGAGAAAGAGAGATAGAGAAAGAGAGAGAGAGAGAGCGAGATATAAAGCCAGCCACGTACATAATTGTATCTTAGTTACTTACGATTGCACAAATTTGAATTCAATTATGTTTTACTTATATCTTTTGCCTGGTCGCTCTGGTTCGCCTTTGGGTCTGAGGTCTGAGACTGGGGCCCAAAAGAAATTGCATACATTTCGTCTGGAATTGAATTATGCGCCGAGTGTCTTCCATGGGACATTCACAGCGTTACAGATTGGGCCTAGGCTAGGTAGGAATGTGGGGCGGGGGAGGGCGACTGGTACCCAGTTGGTAACTGTCGTTGCACTTTATTGGCAGCCATTTAATTTGCAATTTTGTAATTTAAAGGGAAATTTTTCAGTTCGATAACTCAAATGATGCCAGACCATGGCCGTCTGACGTGGCTTAGAGGCCGAGCTTCCAGTTTTCCGCTAGCAATCTAAATTGTAAAATTGCAATGCAATTTATTTGCAAACGTATTGGTATAAAATATCAGCCCACAGACTGTGGCAAACATTTTATTTTCAATTTAATTTTGCGTTTTGTAATTAAAGCAAACGCCGCGATTATTTATTTATTTATTAGAACGCACAACTGATTTTTGCATTGATTATTATTACACTATACCACGCCCCCAAAAAACGCCCAGGACACGAGTAGGCTGTTGCTGCTGCTCAGTTTGCCATGCATTAAATATTTACCATAATTGAAATGACAAGCACAAATGCCACTACATGGATACACCATAGGCCGAGAACTCAGCCCTAGCCCGGGCCAGACCGAGGCCCAGACCCAGTGCTGCCTGGCAATGACGGCAGCAGCTGCTAATTGTGTGCAAGCTCATTAACATAACCGCAGGCCATGCCCAAAGCCACCATCCGCCCCTTTCACTCCCTCTCCCTCTCTCTCTCTCTCTCTCTCTCTTACTCACTCTTGCGCTACGTATTCAGCCTACAACATTGGCCAGCCCCCAACAAACAGCTGGCGGGGTCAGGCCGCTGCACTTAGCAAAAGGGTGTCACGGCTTGGCATGCCGCATGCCGCAGGCCAGATTGCCACATGCAGAGAAAGATTGTGCAACAGTTGCTATTCAAATTGCTATTGCATAAGGTAACAAGATAACTAAAATTAAAACCAAATTACTTAAATATTAAATCAAGCTTTAGTTAAGCCTCTTTTCTCTTGCGACTCTTTAGAAAAAAACATTTTAAAGAATTTGCGAAATGTATTTTAATTTAAGCTACTCAAAATTCAATTTCATTAAGAATAATACTTCTCAGTTCTATAAGGTATATAAAGGTACATAAATGTGCCCCAGAACCGACCTTTACGATTCTTTACAAATCAACATATTTAAGCTCCACTGTCAAACGTATACTATGACAAAGTGTCTCCGTATATGTTAATACCCCGCTCATTGTGAGCGCATCGGCAAAACCGACATAATGAATTATAGCCGCTAAATTGTAAAATATACGCCAAATTCCGATAAATCAAATCTCGCGTACACAAACTCACACACACACAAACACACACACACACGCACACACGCACACACGCGTGCACACCGCACTCGAAATGAGTTTTGGTGAGAACATAAAAATATCCAGGCATATGCATTACGAATGGATGTGTGTGCTTATGCACAGCATAAATACCATATACATTTATATATAAATCATGTTGGCAAGTTTTTATGCCTTTTGCCGGCCGCCTAAAGACTTTCTATTAGCAGAGACGGCTGCTGTTCCCTTCATGCAATATACGGTATCCATATTTTGTAGGCTCTTGCCAGAGATTTTTATTGTTGCCAGAACTCCCTCTCGGTGCTACGGCGAGTGCATGAATATTTATGACGCAACATTTGGCATAAGTGGCACTCATTTTCAATAATCATCTTAAGCAGATTAAGTTAAATGTCAACCATTAGTCATAATGGGCAGCGCTTTTGTTGCCTACCCACTTGCCCAGACTCCGCTCGTACATATGTATAATGTAGATATATATAAACGTATATGTGGAACAGATCCCCAACAACTTGCTTACATTTCGCATTCGCATTCGCAATCGCATTCGCATTTGATTGCCAAGTAGCAACACAATGCCATATAGCCCGAGAAAACGCATAAAAATCAGAGAGCTCACAGCTGAGAGCTGAACGCTGAAAGCTCTGCTCTGGTACCGCCTGCCCCATTTATTATATGAGTTCGAGTCGAGGCTGCTGATATAAACGCGCGCGCCACTTGAGTTAAATATTTTCTTATTTTTTCTTTTATTTTTATTTTTTTTTTTTTTTTTTGCGTGCCACGGATTAGCCAACAACAATCGCCGGGAATGTTACGTTTTCATCTTGTCGGGCAATGCGTATAAAAAGTTGAAGTGCCTGAGCCCTGAATTGTTGGGGTCACAGTGTTCGTTGTGGGTAAGGGGAGGGTTGGTCAGGTGAAAAGTGACGGCTATTAATTTGAGCGCTGCGCCAAATGACATTAGGCATGTTAAGCATTCTGTTGAATCACTTGAGCTCTAACGAGCAGCCATTTGAATAGCTTAGCTGGCCAGGCTGAGCAGCTGGCATCTCGAAACCGCCGCTGGAGGAGTAGGATCAGGTGCAAAGAATTTTTCCAGCTCAAAATGCCAGAGAAATTTAACAAGTTACTTTACGGATTTTCTTACGACAATGTTTACTAAATGTTAATTTGCTGTGCTTTAACAAGTTATGTAAACAGAAAGCTGGGTATAAAGAATAAGTTGGCTTATTTAACTAAAAAAATTTAAATAAAGTCCGTTTTAATCAAACTAATGAAACAAACTTAGTAAAAGTGTTCTAGCCGGGAGTGGTCAATTCGAAAATACCCTGCATATGCCGAAAAAACTGACAAATAATTTAAATATTTATATTTCTTTAACTTTTTGCAGAAAGAATTTAATATTTAAATACATTTTATCTATGCACATTACATTTTACTATTACATTACAACTATAATTAGCTGAGAATCATTAGATAGATATGTATTGTGTATAGAATAACTAATATTCCAAGTTTACCAGCTGATCAAGTACATATATTCTTTATAGTATTTAAGATGTCACCTTTTGACTTTTTATAAGGGGAGTATACCCATGCATACTCAATTTCAAATGCGTGCAGGGTATATTTAAAAATAGAAACATTTAATCAAGCCCAGTTTGCCTTTAACCACTATGGGCAACTTCTCAGCCTGTTTGAAATACCAACATATCATCCAGGCGAAAACATTGCTCCACATACACACACACACACAGGCACATGCGGACACACACACGCACACACAGACAAGTGGCCGGTGCATCCACTTGAATCACTTTACCCGAAAAACGAACCGCAGACTGACAAATAATGCTAATGAGCGTACAAAAACTGCCATTTGCTAACCAATGAACTTCCGTCAATTGCAGCGAGGCAATGGCTGGCTAAAATGGCGGCGTTTTGCCAAGTGCACGACCAGAAACACCAACAGCAACGAAAATTTTGAACTACTATAATAATAGTTAGTAGGGCAACCGCATGGCACAGACTGTCAGCCTGGCGTGACGTCGGGTAGTCGGCCTCTCACGAAAAAAAAAAACCAAAATTCAAACAAATGACACCAGCTGAAAATGGCAAACAAATGTTAGAAAGATCCGCTCTTAAGGCTAGTTAATGTCCACTTGTATGTAATTAATTTAGTTTTAAGCTTAAAGACAATTCATTAAGCTGTAAATAATTATCTTGTTATTTATTTAAAGCTAATCTTGTTAAAACAAAATCTAACTTGTTTCATTTCACAGAAAGGTACACATGAGTATGAAGTGAATTGTTTAAGTGCTGGAAAATTAGAGTAAGTTTACATTTTCAACACTGCACAACACTGCTCTATGCTGTTAGCTTGCAAGATTAATTGAATGTTAATTTGACTCGATATTGATGAATTAAAATTAATTTAAAGTTAAAAAAGTTGATTACAGAAAGCTGTTATTTTCCCCTCTAGAAAATACCGCTAGTTGCTGTTGCAGTGTTGCCTGCAGGATTAATCTGCGATTGCTGTCTTCAGCTTGTGTCATTGGGTCTTCAGACGAATCCCTGCAAGTAGCTGGCGTTGATTGGACTCTCTGTGCCTGCCGCCGGGCATTTATGTCAGTTTGTCACGATAGGCGATGGAAGCACAGAGATTACCTTGGTTAAACTTAACAATGGCGCTGCTAGGACACAACCAGCAGACAGTCGGGCAGGCAGGCTACCATGCCAGCGAGTGGGCGTGAGGGGCGTGCCGGGGCGTGTGGGAGCATCGGCATCATCAAAATGCAACGGCGTTCCGTGCCGTGTGGCTCAGTTTTCGCCCCGAGGCATTGGCCAAAAATGTAGAAAGCAACCCGTTGTTGGTGGCCTGGGCCAGTTTTGGAAACTAGCAAAACGTTTTCTGGCCTGGCATCGCGTGCGGAGCTGTTGAATCGCATTAAAATCAGTTGGTGCATCTTCACTGACTGCAATTTCGGGCTGGGCTCAAACCAAGGACCCTCCGAGCATTTGGCTCCTGTGCGCTCGATTGGCTGCTGTCAGCAGCATTTTATGTTAATTTTCATTAGCACCATCGACGCGCTGCCAATTTGTATGGAAAGTGAATTTGAAACTGGCCCGAAAAACTGTGCCAATTGAGCGTATCCAATCCGGGCGCAACTCCGCATCAATTCTGCGGCGGTTTCAATGGGCTAAGCGATAATATTGCACAACAAAGTATTTTTCAATTAGCTGTGCCGCGTTGAGCCTCGGAAAAACAATAAGTGTAAACGTATCTGTTGCCAGTGTGGGAGTCGCTTGCTATCTCTAACTGACTTTCGTGCCGTCTCACTCGCTGTTGGTGCGCTGCATTGTTGCGTGTATTTTGTCGAATTTGGCAGCAATTGGTGGGACTTAAGTGCTGGCACAAACATAAATTGTTTAATGGGCGTCAGCGTTGGCGTTTTGTTCTTTTTGGAATATTTCTTTTTTTTTTTTTTTGCTTTTGTGGCCCCAAAGATTGTGAAACTCTGGCATGGCTGCAATTTTAATATTTGTTTTTATGACGCCAAATAAAATGAACAGCTGCAGTTTTATGGTACAGAGTGGCTTTTTTTAACCAACAAGGGAAAGGCTTCTTTAATTGGCTGGCCACTAAAAAAAAATAGAGAAATGCAATCAAGCGTTGAAATCGAGCGAAAAAGTTCAGATATTCTTCTAAGTACTCTGTTTTTGACCATACCTTAGGCGACTAACTGATACAACAATTTAAGAGTTAATTAAAAAAAAACAAACGGAAAAAGTAACTGCAAGAATTAAGAATTCTCTTCATACTAACTCTATACTTAAAACTCTGCTCGAACTATATTCACAACCTGTCAAATGTCGAACTTATGGTGTCATATGGACACCCGAATTAATTATCGTCATTTGCAGTATTTTGAGCGGCCTCCGTCCCACTGGCTGCCCTTTAATGATCATCTTGCTCAACATTTATAAACAATTTTCATTGTGTCAAGTGCCAATACTCGCAATTTTATCGACCAATATAAATTCTTTTGTACGTTTTTAAGTCCTGACATTTTGTTTTCAGTGTCGCTGTTGTTGCTGCTTTTGTTGGCAACATTATCATTGTTCAATTAAACTTTTCAACTGAAAATCGGCTTTTGTTTTATCACACGGCGCCCGTCGATGCCAAAAACAGAATAAAATTCCACGTACATGTAGAAAAAGCCCATGCGATTCAGATGCGTTCCGGGCATTTTCATTGTCGTAGTCACATTTTTTTCATCCCATTTTTTTTATTGTTCATTTTGGCATTGCGATTTTTAATCGCCATATCACCAGATTCACGCTTGCACGATCTACTACGCACATTAAGTGCACTGCGGAGTTGGCGCGAGGAGAAAGGGGGGATTGGTGCAGGAGTGCATGGAAAATTCATTTTCCAAAGCTAGCACAACAATAACAATTACTGTTGCTTGTACTCTATGCATAATAACATATTTAAGGGGAATATAGTGACCTACAGAAATATTCAATAATTTTATGATTGAATTTATTTACAATTTGACAGGATTTAAAAATAAGTTCTTAAATCAAATAAAAAAAATAAAAATTGTATGTACCTAATTTCAAATACTATGGAGACTTTAACCAATTCACAAGTTGAGCTGTGAACTTGCCTTATAAATGTTCTGATAAACCTAAATGTATATATTAAAACTTGAAAAAAAAATTTTTTTTATTACTTACTTTCTTCACATGTATGTATACAGGGTATTTCGCAACTGGTCAATCATATAGTCTGATGCAATTTGACTTAAATCTTGTTGTTGATGTTGTTGTTGCTGCTGCTGTTGTTTCTGCTGTACGCACAATTGTGCAAATGTGACATCATCATTTTCATGTTTATGTCGAACAAGTCAAGTGCCATTTACACACAACCACACACACGCGCACACACACACACACACACACGCACTCAGTTACACCGATGTATGCTTGTATTGGTGAGAGTATAATGAATGTTTCCTAGTCTGCTGCTGACTGGCCTGAAATGATGTCTAATGAAGCAAGCGTATGCCATAAAACCCACTAAATGCACTGACTTACTTACACGATTTCGATTCTGAACGCCCCTTCGTCCCTCCTGCCCTCACCCAGATTGCAGTGCCAATGTGTAGCCATCATCAGCGTGCGCTCTAATTAGTATTAAGTGGAAATTATTTCTTTGACTACATTCAATTTTTTATAGGCAACTTGCCAATTGATGTAAATGTGTAAATTTATTATATATGTTGGATCGGAGCTGTGGGAAAAGTTCTCGCAACGATTGCCGAGCAGTAGCGGTAATTAGGTACAGTCGGGGTTGGGGCGATATTTAATGAAGGTTGACATGAAGAAATGCTATCGTTTATCGTAATTATTGCCACACAATTTATGTAAATTCATTAAGATGATGTGCGCAAGTAATCATACATATGGGGCTTTTAAGTGTAATATTTATTCTCGGATATTGGACATTGGGCCAAAATAAATGCAATTATGATGTGATGTGTGGCTTCATTATTTCTTGTCGAAGCTGTTCAGATGAAAATAATTCAAGTTCTTTTCTTTAATATTCTAAAAATTTGCATAGCTTTTTGTTATGCTCGTGCATATGCTGTCATTCCGTTTGGTTTTAAATATACGATAATGCCATTTAAAATCAGTCAAGAGCATTTCTGCCTTATGGCGTAAGTCCCATTGAATATCAATTGGACAATCGATGAATACTTTTAGTGTTGCCGTAGGGCATTCCAGAATTCAGCTGTCAAAGTTTTTGCACTTCTGTGAGCTACGGGATCTCATTTCTCTGTTTAGAGATGGGTCCGTGTCACGATAGCTTGCGTGATAAAAGTGTGTGAGGAATCGAATAGAGGGACCACCACAGTTTTCGTTGACTTATACACAATTTTTATTCATTTTCGTTATTTATTAGTTATTTTAATGCCTCTCTATGCGATTTTCAAGAATTTATATATAGCTGATACAATTCTTCTGGATGAGCTTCTTAATGAATATAAATTCTATAAAAATATTAAAATTGTTATTCACATTCAAAAATAAAACTGTACATTTTTTAGTTGTATAAATAGTTTTCTTTGCAGTTGAATCAAAATTGAATTGTTTCTATTCGTATCGTGTTTGAAATATCTGGCAGGCGTCCATCTCTACGTTCTATAGAACTATTGTTTAGAGTTGTAACTCGGTCCAGTTGTGCTCCCTTGATGGTTGCCTTGAGGCGTTTTGGCCATGTCGCCCCGCGGTGCTCGCAGCTGTTGTTGTTGGTGCACTGTTCTTCCCGTTGTGGATGGGCCGAGTTGTTGAGGAAAAAGTTCCACTTCCAGTTCATTTGTTTGCCTTTGTTGCCACAACAATTGGCGACATCGTGTCAGGCCAAGTTTTGCACAGTTTGCACTAATTAAATATAAAATCTATTCTATTTTCCTATGTACATATATATGTATATATATATATCTTTACACGCACACAGACATGCATGCTCGCAGCAGACGAGTACATATTTATACATTAATTAAGACTTTAGAGTGTGGCTGACACACAGAACACACTCACAAAGCAAATATGACAAAACAATAATGAAAGCTTTGACACGACTAATTGCCTGCGGCGTTTGCTGTCTACTCGAATCTCAGCTGAGACGAGGAGCGTTGTGTCGTCGTCGACTAACAAATTTGTAATTGAAATAATGCAATTTCCGTTACTCGTTTAAAATACATTTTACAGGAAATCGCAAAGGGCGCAGTACCCGCTGAAAACTTAAACCAAAATTCATTAAAACTTTGCATTGTTTTTGCCCCCTTCCTTCCCAAACGTTGACTGCCTTGTCCTTTTGCATGACGTGCTGACTTTTCTGCTATCTTTCTCACTCCATCATTTTCCCTTTCTCTCTCTCTCTTTCTCTCTCTATCGCTTACTCTTTCGCTTCCGCTGTGTTCTTCTGTTTGCGCGCCCTATTTGAATAGGTATCCATTTTATTGTTTATTTTAGACTTTGGGATAAGCATGTCGCGACTAATTCCAATTAATTCAGCAGACAAACATCCTCAAAGTACGGAAGCAACTCAAACCGAACTCGAGTCAAACTCGGCAAGAACAGAAACTGAAAATGCTGAGCATGCAGCAAAATCTGAAGTCCTGAGCTCAGAGCTCTTTTGGCTTTTCGGGTTTGATTTTGGCTAGTTGCTGTTGTTGGCAAGGTCGCTAGCAAGGCGCAACAAACATGACAAACCAAACTAGCAACTAAATAAGTGCACAGTGGCACAAGTGCACGGATTAACATCACAATAGAGTACTTTGCATCCTTTATAGTGGAGCAAATTCCTGTTGGCTATTAAAAATACTTACCTAGAAGAGTTATCTTTGTTGTACCGAAGATTAAATACCCTTGCAAACAAATTAATGCTTTATATTTGCATACTTTATCCCGATAGTTCCTATTTTGGCTATATATCCTGTAGAAATTTAAAACCTTCTGATAATACTAGCGGACTTTATTTATGAAAATATATATTTTTTTTTGTAATCTTGCAACTTTATGTTAATTGTTTACCAAAGCAATTTGGGCCCCTCTATGCGATTCTCATGAAGTTAAGTAATGCCTGCAGTTTTTTAGTGTTTTCAGTAATGTGTGTGTGTTATTTAAAAGTTATATTTGAAAAGTTGTGTATTTTTATATATAAGCGACTCTCACTCACTCGCTTTCTCTCAGTTTCAATTTCTATCTTTTCCTGAACTCTTTCTCTCTCTCCCATTTTCGCCTTTTCTTTTACTCTCTCTCTCTCTCTCTCTCTCTCTCTCTCTCTCTCTCTCGTACTAACTCGCTCTTCCACATCCTCCCGCTCTCTCTTTTACTCGCTTTCTCATTGATTTGCTCCCTTTCTCTCTCATATTGTCCCTCTTGTTTCCTCGCATTCTCTCTCTTTCTCTGTCTGCCCTCTTACTCTCTCTCTCTCTCCCTCTCTCCCTCTCTCTCTCTCCCTCTATCTCTTTCTCTCTCATACTCTCTCTCTCTATTTCCTCTCTCTCTATTTCTCTCTCGCTAACACGCTTTTTCTCTCTTTCTCTTACTTATTTTCTCACTGTTACATTGGTTACAAACACATACATTAATTTTAAAATATTAGCATTTAACAACATTTTATTCAGCTATTCCAGGTGATTTTAAGGCATTTTGTGTCACTGTGCTTGGTAATCAAATTGCTGAAAATGCGAATTGGGAGGAAGGACAATCGGAAACATTCTGTGCAGGAGTTGGAGTTAGAGACTTTAGCCATGGACTCCTCATGTATGTGTGTGCATGAGAAAAGCAGCTTATAGCATCGCATTTGAGTATCTGTATCTCGGCATGTGTCTGTCTATCTGTGTGTGTGTGTGTGTGTGTTGGTGAGTGAGTGTGTGTACGTGTGCCTCCATCTGTCTGTGTAAGTGTGTTTGTTGAGTTTATTTAAGCAAGTCGAAAGTTTTAGCTTGCAAGATTTACCGTGTGCGCTGCAAAAACTTCTTTTGCAGCGCCATTGACTTTTGTATTTGTTACAACTTTCGTAAGCATTTCACAACTCAACCCCAAAAAAAAAACAACTGCAACTGCTCCTCCCCCGTTCCCCCACTTGCAACTCCTTCATAGCAAAGACTAAGCTGCTCTTGTTTTTGCTGTGCTTGTAATTTGCTTGTGAAAAATATGAACCGAAACGCGCACAGATTTCTATGAGTAAACAAACAACCAGATGAAAAACAGTCAGAAATTCGTGGATATCATAAGTCCTGTAAGTACTCCTATTATAATTGCCAGCTGATATTATAAAAAACTGCTGAAAAACTAAACAATGTTTACTGTTGAGATTCATGACTTAAGCTTAGTCTCAAGTTCAGCGGGCTCATATTTAATAATTAGATGTAAGGCAAAAAAAAGTATGATTTTCCCTTGTCTCGAATGTAATGACAAATGTGTTATACCCCACGTTAATCAACAATTAGGGTAAACGGAAACAGTTCGTCAAATACTTGCATACACTTTTAGCTCAGACAGCAACTTATATGTATTAAGGGTTAATTGGTTGAATTCAAGTCAAGAATAGGCAAAGGCAAAGGATCATGAACTCGGCTCTTATATCAACAACATGTTAATCATGTTATTACTTAGCAAAGAAATTAATTAATTTGAGCTATGTATTTATTTATGCGCTATATATGCGTCAGACATTCAGATACAACTGTATCGAAACATTGTGGCAAAGACCTCAAAATGTGCTGAGTTGGAGACTTTTAGACATATTTGTTTTTATTATTATATGCATATGCTGACATTTACACACAGAGAAATTTGTTTAGGGGTTGCTGGTTGGGGGACATTTTCATGCTTTTAGTTGGTTTAGCTTGGGCAAATAACTTTTATATCTATGGGGCCATCAGCAAATGCACCAGCAATGCCAAAAACTTTTCATTTAACACATGCACAAGCAGACAAACAAGATTTTTAGACAAGTTAAGCACTAAGCTGTGCAACCCGCAATCCCTTTAACCCCCAGAGACCTCACTCTCACTACCATTGTGGAAAAAAATCCAATGCCCAATGACACAACCATAAACCAAACACAGCAAAGACATTTAAACAAATCAAGCAATGAAGCTAAAAGTCTCTCAAGCGTATCACATATAGAGTTAGTCTCCAACACCCACCCCCGCAACCCACACACACACACCCACACACTCTCATTTACCCCTTTTAGCTAAAGGGAGTTCGAAGCGTTCGCTTCATTTAGCCAAAAATTTGTAGTAAATGCCAGCGTGGGGACCTGTTTTGAGGGAGTTTGAGTTGAAAACTGGTAACTGAAGCCGTCTGCTGTCTAAAGTGATGAATTCGAGCACTCGGTTTGCATGTGATGAGTTTTGCTTGTTTCCTGATGCTGCATATATCGTTAGAACTTAGGATACGTTACCTATATAACAGATATAAATTCACACATAATGCTCTCTTTAACAGCTGTGGTAGGCTATTCTAATGAAAAGATGCTTAATATATTTTATACACTAAATTCTAGTAACCGGCTTTGCCCGGACGTAGTTTCTTTCTTTTAAATATTCCCTGAAAATTGAGTAAGGGGCAAGAAAAGGATATTTTTGGAAAACAAAAATATATTTTTAAATAAAAATGAAATTAAGAAGCAGAATCAAATTGGGGGTGAAACCATGATTAAAATGGTAAACATCGTAAAATTCGGTTTAGTTTTGACAAAGTTATCAATTTTAACATGATTTTTGACCGAAAAATCGACCCATTCAAAATCACATTTAAAGTTGCATTTTATACCAACTTTTGTATCCGCAATCAATTAAAAATAAAATTTCGCTATTCTAAATTTTGAAATAATTTTTTGTTCCAAAATAAGTAAGGGAGAGTAAAGGATATTTTGAAAAAAAAACATAAATTATTTTCAAACTGGTTGAGTTTTGATAATGTTATTGAAATCTTCGGCTACTTCAAGAGATTCTCTATACTTGCAATCCATTTATACTTTCAGTGACCCCTACTAACACCCACACACACTTAGGGACGATTTATTTACTTAAGCTTGTAGGGTTAAAATAGTTATGACCTGTTTTGGGTGCGGAGTTGGGTTGTTTCCATTTTCAGTTGATGCCATGTTTGCTTATCTTATTGCTGCGACGAAATTAAATTCAACACATTAATTTGTGTAAGTGGAAACATTTTACATGACATTTAAACTTGCACTGCGGTGCCCGGCAGACGCGTGCTCTTTGACGCTGCATTCGAGCGGTTTGGCAATGTTGGCGGTGGTGGTGTCTGGTGGTCTGAACAACCACCGAAAGGCACACGCACAACGGTTTGCACTTTGTCTGGTGAGGCGGAATTGGAATATGCGCGTGTAGTTTTCACTTTGTGCTTATTTTCTCGATGTTAGTTTTTTGGCGGTCTTCGCCTCCCTTGAGACCCGGAACCAAAGTCGAAACTTTGCTGCTGCAATGTAAGTGGTCTCTGGAGAGGGAGAGAGAGCGAGAGAAGGAGATAGAAGAGCAACGGGGACAGGGAGAGTGGTGGCTTGCGGTCGTGTAGTCAACTTCAACTTCACTTAAAATCCTTTTTGCCGTTACGTTTCGATGCATATGAGGTTTTGTTTAGAGTCGACAAGGCTGCGCCCCGCCACGCCCCCTAACCAAAGTCTAGGGAGTCAGGCAGTCAGGCGAGTGAGGCCGGCAGCTTATTTATAATTTAAATTTGGCAAAAGTTTGCAGGTTGCATTCAAATTTTCCGCTGCCGTCGAGTGGGTCGTGGGTGAACTTTACTTTTATGCAAATGACACTGCAAACACCAACTCACACACACACACACAGACACACACACGGAGGCTCCAGTCTCGGTTTCTCGGTGTCATTCGCATAGTTTCCATATTGCACACAGTGCATATAACGCATACGCACAGTGGTGCTGGCAACAGTCTGTTCTGGCCCATTCTGTCCGTGCAATATGAGCTATAGTCTGAACAGCAGTCATTATGGCTTATGATTATGGCTATTAGTGCGAGTTAGCTGAGCTTACCCCGTCCGCAGTTCAACAGATTTTATGGCCGGCAATTTGCCCCAACGCCACCGTCTGTGGTCAAGTGGGTTCACGGTGGTTGGTTAGCCACTGAATTACCTTGGCAACAACAAGAAATGTATATTAACCAGGTTTTGTGGATAGTGAGCTGAGCTTAGTTCTAAGTTATTTGCACTTGGCGTATACTTAACTTTTAGATGCCAGTTAAGAAAGTCTTCATGTGTTGATAGTTTTGTAGTTTGAATCCAAAACCTTAACTAGAGTAGATATAACATTTTATACCCACTTTCAATGGTTGGAGCGTGTTTCGTTATTAATTCATTTATAACTGAGATCTATCCGAGTGTTATGCACCTGTTTATAAAGTCGGTGAGCTCTCAACCCAGTTGCGCCGCAAATGCGCTTATCACAAGCTTCTGCTGATTGCCTGTGCTGCTGAGTTCCATTGCCACAGACCTTAGCACCAAAATAAATACATTTTTAACAGCTTTATCAAATGGCAGCCTAACTGGAACCGCACCAGGCGACAGTTGGCAAACTTCAGCCAATAAAAATTAAAATATTTAAGCAAAGCGTAAAGATGCAAAGCCCTGCAGTAAAGAAAGATACATGGCCAGAACCGCTTGGGTTGGTGAAGGTGGTGGTTGCTGCTGCTGCTGCTGCTGCTGCTGCGGTGGTTGTTTGGTTGCCGCTGTAGCAGATTAAAAATTCCACACAACCTGAGAGTGGGCGTTGGTTGGGTGCCGCTGAATTGGAGCTGGGGTTGGTGGGGCTAAAAAGTATCATTGCAAAGTTTTGTTCGCTTTTCATTTTACTTTTTCTGCTGCATGCGATTTTCTGCTGCGGTAAAAATGCCTGCGAGGCAAGGACCTTGCTCCAATGCTGCTGTGTCTGTGTCTGCGTGTGTATCTGTGTGTGTGTGTGCTTGCTAAGTATTTTCTCAGTTAATTATGCAAAGATATACGCTTAAAATTTTGCAATATTACGTGCATATTTCAAATACCCAACGTAAATTCTCTCGCTGCGAAAGAAAGCTGTAAAAATGCCTCAAGGATACAGCTGCCAAATGCGCTCTTTCTTCCACGGTGCGAGGGGAAAGGTTATGGCCACATACGTGCGGGTTAGCGCTTACCTTGTCACAACCTTCGGGCACGGTCGTGCCCGGGTGAAAGCGTCCCAGCGGTCTCTTCGTTGTTCGCTGCTCGGCAGCTGGCGCACGGCCTTTTTAATTGCTCGTTTGCCTCGCAATCATCGTGCGCCGTAAATGTTGTCGTTTATTGTTACCGTTACAGTTTCTCACGTTGCGAGCCAACGAAATATGGCCAAGACTCTCGTCTCTAATTAAAGCGATGCGATTTTAATGGGATTAGCGAACACGCTTTTACTCCGTTCCAAATTCTTGACGCGCAACCTGATTGAAATATGGATAAAGTGAGCGACTTAAAATAGACATTTTAAAAACTAAACTTTATATCAGTGAGATACAAAAATCAAAAAAAAAACTAGAAATAAAATTCCCCAAACGACAGACCTTAAAAATCTGTTCCCATCTAAGGTTATAATAAAGTTAGGCAGTCTAAATAAAACAACAAAATTTCATTTCAGAAAAAATGCATGTAAACTGCCAAACTCTGCATCGGGTTTAATTAATTAATTTTGCATGGCGCCTCAAAAAATGTGCATTTGCATACGAAACTCGACTAAAACTTTGATTAACTTCTATGCAGCATCTGAAACTGGTTCACCCGGGCTACCCTCCACTTCGAACTGCCCCCTGGAACGCCCTCCAGCCATTGGGAAAGAAAAAAAAATATAACCAAACGGAGCAACAGAAAATGCAAAACAAAAGCTCTACTTTATTTGGTTGAAGCGAAGCTGAGGGGAGGAGTTAAAATTGATTGAGCTAAACTTGTTGGTCAGAGGTGAAGGATGTGGGGAGTTTGGCAACAGAACTTGCGCCAGCAGCTGCAGCACCATTCGATGATAACTGAAAATCTATTTTCTAACTGACTGACAACCAATATATTTGAATGTCGAGCAAAAACAAAAAAACAGACTGCATATGCATATATAAAAATAAACTGAATATGGTAAGCAATTTCTATGCTGCTGGTTGGCATGCGATGCTCACCTTGCCACGCCCAATTTAGTTTCGTCACATCAAAATATTTGCTCTCCCACTTTACTGTTGTGGCTGTTGATATTGTTGTTGTTGTTGTTGTTGTCAACATTTTGGGGCTTGTGGGCGCCTACCGCGTATAATTTATCTATGCATATGTTTTGAGTTGCCAACAGCAGCCGAGCGAGAACAGGAGAGCCCACATAAATCACAAGCCCCTGCTCAGTCACACCCACAAATTCTCTGCCTTATCCCCAAACAGACAGACACACACACAATCATAAGCACACGCACATACACATACACACACCCCTTTCGTGTAGCAGCAGTTATCGCCCTCGCGCTTAGCCTAAAAATCTAAAAAGCAATTGCTGTGAATTTATTTTCACGTGTCTGTTATAAAAACGAACTCAGAATGGGAGGTGTTTTTTGGGCGGCTGCTGTATGACATTATTGAGTTCCAGGTAAATTGTTAATACCACATACATAATATTTTAATGCCCATGTGAAAATATGACACAACACAACTAATTTTTTAAAAAAATGTTGTATAGATTCCTAAAAAATACCACAAATAATAAATGAAAAATATTTCTCAGCTCACGGTTTAAATTAAACAAGACTCAATACCCTTGCAAAAAAGTAGCAAAATCATGCTATATATTTCATACTTCTGTCCGATAGTTAATAAATCAGGTATATAATTTATATACATCTACATACTTTTCCATGCCACTTTTGCGTCCTGTAGTATTTTAAAAGCTGTTGACAAAACACGCACAAGTTATATTCCAAAAAAAGTTGTCTGTAGTCTTGCGGCTGTATATTAAATGTCTAGCGAGACAATTTAGACTCCTCTATGCGATTCTCATGAATTCATGTAATGCCTGCAGACTTTTTGTTTTTTTCAGTGATGTGTGTGGGTGTTATTCAAAAGCTATATTTGAAAAGTTTTGTTAGTTTTGTAGGTAAGGGGCTCACCCTCTCTCCTGTTGTCAATCTCTCTCTCTCTCTCTCTCTCTCTCTCTCTCTTCTCATTAACTCTCTAACTCCCTCTAGCACTGTTACTCTTTCTCTCTCTCCCTCTCTCTCTCTCTCTCTCTCTCTTACTCTTTCACTCTCGCTCTCTTCCTCTCTCCGCCTTCTCTCTATTACTCTGATCGATGATATCTGATATCACTCGTTCACGAAGTAAAAGTAAAAGTAAAAAATACTAGTGTGTACCCGCGTCAGATAATGTTTTAAGGATTTTGGGCTGCGCCCACTGAGGGCGTGGCAAACCGATAACACCTAAAATGGCATATCGATAAAGTCCACAATTTTAAAGCTAGAGTCACCAAACTTGATATGTAGATAGCCCGGCCACGCCCACTGTAAAACCCCCCAGCGCCCCTCCCCAAAAAATCGGATATGCCTATATCTCCCACAGTTTTTGAGCTAGAGTCACCAAATTTTGCATATATATTGCAGGAATGCTACCCCAAACATCACAAAAAAATTTTCTTGGGCACACCCTCTCCCGCCCCCGGTCTCGGATCCATAGCTCCCATATT
>SCDS01000290.1:79211-105743 GCA_004149465.1 Drosophila nigromelanica | reverse complement strand
TGCCAAAACTCAACCGATTTTCATGAGGATTGGCTTTTTGTTCATGGTTCGGTGTCTAGATGAATCCTACATTTCAGTTTAAAAATAAAATTTTTGGTCGAAATTTATGTATAAGATTTTTAAATATATACCATATTGTTCCCATTTAAGGATAGGTCTCAACTATCCTCAGTCGGAACTTTGCCAAAACTCAACGGATGAACGCAATTTTCTTCGGCGCTATTGAAGACAGAGAAACTTTTTATATATACTTATCTTTATCCTCTTCAGATAACATTCAGTCGATAACATGTCGAAATACCTCAAATCTCAAATCGATATCACGTCTACATTTTCCAAAATGTTAAAGATAAGGCCACCAAATTTTGTATGTAGATAGCTGATGACCTCCCTCAAAGTTTTTATCATTGATATCACGGCCACGCCCACTAGAGCGCTCCCCCCTAATAAATCGGAAATGTCTATATCTCCCACAGCTTTTGGGCTAAACTCACCAAATCTGGGAAACTCCCCCAGATATCACAGAACAACTTTTCCGGCCACGACCCTCCCTCCCCCTCCTGCCCCCACAAATCTCAAAAACCTACATCTCGCCCAGTTTTAAAGCTAGGGTCACCGAATTCGGAAGGAAGTTAACTGATGATCTCTTTTAAAGATCGGTTACAAAAATTTCCGGCAACGCCCCCCTGTGCCCGCCCCCAGCAAGTCGCAAAAATCTATATCTTGTACAGTTTTAAAGCTAAAGTCATAAACCGTAACTAAGAGTGCGGTATTGATTCGAAATATGTAATATATGTTTAATGCTTTTAACTTTTTTTAGGCTGCAAACTTCCGCCAGAAAAAGAAAAAGGCGAACATTTTGACTCGAACTGCATAACTCCAGGAACACCTTTTATGGATAGATTAAGTAAATGTTTACATTATTACATACATGATCGCCTTAATAATAATCCTGCATGGAAGGGCATACAAGTTATTTTATCCGACGCCAATGTACCCGGAGAAGGAGAACACAAAATAATGGACTATATACGGAAGCAACGTGCACAACCTGATCATAATCCAAACACACACCACGTTCTTTGTGGGGCTGATGCAGATCTAATAATGTTGGGGCTTGCAACTCATGAGCCAAATTTTACTATAATTCGTGAAGAATTTCTTCCAAATAAGCCGCGACCATGCGATATTTGTAATCAGTTTGGCCACGAAATGGATAAATGTGTTGGCCTAAGTGCTGTTGGCTCAAGTAATACTAGTTTTGCACCAAGTGTTCCAATTGGAGCAGAAGTGAAATTCATATTTGTTCGATTAAGTGTATTGAGGGAGTATCTAAAAAAAACACTTGAAATGCCCAATTTACCGTTTAGCTATGATTTTGAGAGAGTTTTAGACGACTGGGTGTTTATGTGTTTTTTTGTCGGAAACGATTTTTTACCTCATCTACCTAGTTTAGAAATCCGAGAAGGTGCAGTTGATCGATTGGTTGAGTTGTACAAAAAATGTGTTTACAAAACCAAAGGCTATTTAACGGATTCAGGAGACGTAAATTTGGATCGAGTTCAACTAATCATGACAGACTTAGGAAATGTAGAGGATCAAATATTTAAGGAAAGACAAAGAAGGGAGCAGCAATATAAGGCAAGACAGAAAAGAGAAAATAATAACTTTAAGGCTTTGGATCAATCTGTCTTTGGGCCTACGGCTGTTGGACCAAATAGTGCAAAAGCCCAAACTATATCGAACTATAAACAGGAAGCAGCTGCTTTAAGAATGGGACCACATGGGACCAAACGTTCTAGTACAGCTGCAAATTTAGATGGTGATGATGAAGAGGACAACGATGAAGTACGATTATGGGAAGATGGATTCAAAAACAGATATTACGAATCTAAATTTGATGTATGCCCTGACAATCTTCAATTTCGTTATGCTGTTGCACTTCAATACGTAAGGGGACTCTGCTGGGTTCTTAAATATTACTATCAAGGATGTGCTTCTTGGAACTGGTATTTTCCCTATCATTATGCTCCGTTTGCATCAGATTTTGTAAATATACAAGGCCTATCTACTATATTCGAAAAAGGAACCAAACCGGTAAGTTATGTCGTACTAAACTTTACCAAAACAAAAAAGACATTATAGAATTTTGCATTGTGTGTATACGCAAATTCTCGCCTATGCTGAACAGTTTTAATAATTTAGAAGTATTAAGAGCATAGTCTTTTGAAAGAACTAATTGCAAATGATGTTTGATTTAAATTTGTTTTAATGAGAGTAAGGTTTCTGAAATCTTGCCACTATCATTTTTTTCCGCTTAGGTCATATTATATAAACATTTTTTTATTTTAGTTTAATCCATTGGAACAACTTATGGGAGTTTTCCCAGCAGCTAGCAGTTCCCATGTTCCAGAACCGTGGGCACAGCTTATGTCCCAACCCGTAAGTATGACTTTATTTTTATATTATCCATCGGATTTTTATAAAAACGCATAATATTTTTGTTGTCTCCGTGCTTTCCACCTTATGCTTTGATTTTTCTCGTCTGCTCGTAAAGTTAAAAAGAGTACTTAAAGAATAAATGAACGGACAGACAGGCATGGCTAGATCGTATCGGCTGTTTATCCTGATCTTTTATAGGGTCGGAGATGCCTGCTTCTGCCTATTACATACATTTGCACAAAATCATTATTCAGTCGCATTCCAATAATTCGATATTGCAAGGGAACAGAATTTTTTACGAATTAATTACGTTTCACATACGAATTATAGTTTTTGGTGACATCGCCCTACTCTAAAGAAAGTTTAGTTGATAGTTTGTGACTATATCGCACTTATATTTTCTTTTATGTTTTTCCAGGACTCAACTATTATTGATTTTTATCCCGAGGATTTTAAGATTGATCTTAACGGTAAAAAGTTTGCCTGGCAAGGAGTTGCGTTGCTACCATTTGTTGATGAAAAAAGGTTATTTAAGGCACTCATACCTCTTCATACCCTTTTAACTGACGAAGAAGGTAAGTTTTTTTATTCTATCTTTCCTTTGCTTTATCAAAGATTAAGTCTGTAAGATTTGATTTTCGGGTTTTTTTCTACTCGTTCACGCACTGAATCTAGTATATTGGGTTTATGCAATGTTATGCCGGCCGTCCAGATGAACGCAACTTTTTTCGGCGTAGTTATTATCTTCTTCCGACAAAGTGTTAAGATTTTTGTGCCACGCATACTGGGAGGCTGGCAATTCGATAACATGTCGATACACCTCAAATCGCAAATCGATAAAAAGTAAATATTTCCCACAACTTTAAATAGAGAGCCACCAAATTTGGTTTGAAAATAGCTGGTGACCTCGCCCAAAGATTACATCCTTTATATTCCGGCCACGCCCACTAGAACGCTGGACATTAAATATGCCCATATCTCCCACAGTTTTTAAGCTAGTTACAAAATTTGGGATATATATTACTGGGAAGCTCCCAAAAAAATTTGGACATGTAAGGCTCTTGGACTCATAGGGGTCATATTTCAAATACTCATAGATTTGTCAAAACTGAATAGATTTTCATGTTTGATGGTATTCATTTCATGATTTTTCATTTAGATCGATTCTACATTTAAAATCGATGCATTTTTGAAAAAAAAAATTTTTTTTTTTTTTTTGGAAAAAAAGGTTGTATGTATCCCTCCTTTACTTCTTTTCCAAAAATTTGTTTTTGCAAAAATTTCAAAAATCCGTCCGCGCCAACTCCGAATGTATGTAAATTGCAAAAGGAAGGAATGAACATGGTGTTGTTTGAATATAATAGTTTCCTCATTAATTACTTTCAGAAATTTTTTGGTTTTTTAAAAACTAAGATTTTTTTAAAACCTCTGTTGAAATGATTTTTCGTCATTAATTAGGATATATTTTAATTGGTTGTCTGTATAGAATATTTCAATAGAGAATATTGAAATAAGTGAATAGTAGACCTACTGATGCGGATGCTATTTGGATTATACAATATAATATTATTTTCGAGACTTTACTCTTGGTTGTATAATATTTATTTTTGAGAAAAGCAGCAGCTTGCTTTTACAATCTCTACAATCTATGCAATAATGTGCAGTAAATAATTGAATTACTCAAATTATAAGGAAATATAATATTAATTTTCGCTATCATAAAATTTCTTAATATACTTTCAGTAAAGCGTAACAAAAAAGGGGAAAATAATTTATATATAAGTAAATTAAGTCCCCATTTTAAGACTGTTCAGAAACTGTATCAGGCAGTCGGAAATTCGCAATTTGAGGACCGCTCTATATCATTTGGTGGAATGTGCGGAACGATTTCAGTATCAGAACTTAACACTGCTTTAAATGGGTAAGTTAAATAACATTATTGTGAAAAATTGGTTTAAAATATAGTCCCCATATCAGATATATGATATAGACGTACGATTTGAACGTTTTATGTTTCGTTTTATATACAGCAGGCAAGAAAAAATGTCATGCAAAACGTTAATATGATTACCTCAGGTTATGTAAGGTTAAAATAACCCGTTGTGATACTTTTTATTTAATTTTTTTTTAACTCAAAATATTAACAATCAACATTAATAATGTATGACATTAATGTTAATTGTATACCTATCTAATTAAGCACCATTTTTAGAGATATACCGCAGATCTAAATTGGAAACCTTAAGTTCACAAGTTGCTAAGTTTCGGAGCAGTTTGCTTAATGCATTGTTTCATACAAGTGGAGATAGGACACATGCCACATGTAATAGCTAATCTGGTTCATAAGATATGGAGCTGTAAGTGATTTGGAAATAACCTTTATACTCGTTCACAAATTGAAACTGTGTGCAATGTCCGTCATGCTGTCCGTCTGTCCGAATGAACATAGCTTATTTCGGGGCTATTAAAGATAAGACTTGAAACTGTTGATATAATCCTGTAGTTGCTTTGGGCAGTGTTAATATTTTTGTGCCACGCCCACTGGTAGGCTGGCAATTATATATGTATATATAAAATATGAAATGTTTTTCTTTCATTCTAGTCATTTGAAGTCTCCAATATCTGGATTATCTGATGTTATAAATAATCAAGTAATAACAACTGTGTTCAAGGACCCTAAATATGATGACAACTTCATCTTTCTTGCTAAAAGACTTCCTAACGCTGTGGACCCTCCCCAAGTTATACAAGCGGACAATAACAAAAATGGACCTCTTATCGGTAACTCTTAAACAATTGCTTTATCCTTATATTTAAATTGTTTTCGCTATTACTGGCAGATTTAATTACTTTTGGGGTGTGAAAATCTTGATTCAACTCCTCAATTATTATACTTGTTCACAAAGTGAAACTAGTATATTGGGTTCGTGCAATGTCCGTCATGCTGTCCGTCTGTCTGTCCGGATGAACGCAACTTTTCGGCGCTATTGAAGATAGAGACTTAAAACTTTGGATATATAATTGTAGTTATCCTCTTCAGGGAAAGTGTTAAGAGTTTTGTGCCACGCCCACTAGGAGGCTGGCAATTTGATATCATGTCGATATACCTCAAATCGCAAATCGATAAAAGGTGAATATTACCAAATTTGGAAGGTAGAGAACTGGTCACCTCCTTTAAAGATCGGTACAACTTCCTCCCTCAAAAACCGCAAAAATCTAAATCTCACCCAGTTTCAAATCTAAAATCACAATAGTTCAAAACACCATGATGTTCCAAAATAACAATAATAATTGAGAACACGAACGAGTATAACGCAGTCGGTAACGCCCGACTGCAGCATTCTTACTTGATTTTTGAATTGAATTTTGGAAAGCAAGGTACTGGTTTTTGGCAACTGTTACACACAGGCAGAAGAAAGTATTCCGATAAAGTCTGTCCGTTCGCCCGTCCATCCAATTTGTTTTGGCACAAATTCGGCCGACTTTTTATTGGTTTGCCCAAACGGGGCATTATATTTCTTATTGACCGTAAAACCTTCAATCATTAACTCATGATGCACAATGTAAATATTTTGAATAAATCTGAAATGTAGTTCATGTCATTCAACTGCTCAAAATGCCATTTTGGAACAGTCAACACTATCACATGTCCCATACCAAAAATGTCCGAAGACAAGTAAGCAATAGTCTGAATCAAGCTCTCGTTACATACAAGTTGTGCACTTTTCTCAGCGGCTGGGCTTGGCCGTACTATGGAAATTGGATTCTAGAACAACTTCTAAACTTAGAGTGTGATCTTAATAAAATATTCAGAACTCAACAAGAGCAATAAAATCGATGTACAAATCAAGGCGCATTAACATAGTACTTTATTTGCGTTTTTTATACCCTGAACCCAATGAAAATCGGTAAAAAGGGTAAAATGTTTTTTTTTGCAAATGTATGTAACAGACAGAATGAAGCATCACTCACTCTTTATAATATATGTCGGTTTGTCTGTATGAACGCGTCGAGTTTAGAGAGCTATGAAGCTGAACTTGGGCTTTTTTAGTTCGTTTATACCATACGTAGAACAAATTTATTTATTATTTATTTATTTCAAATGATCAGTAATCCGTCCAGTTTTCTTATTACCGATATTTATAGTTCGCGCACTTTGAATATTTCGAATTTTGGATACCTCCACCTCAACTCGCCAAAATTCTAAAAAAAAAAAAACAAAAAAAAGATCGCAAATCAAATACTACAGAACTGCGCCTTGGTTTGTACTTACAGAAAATTTCATCACGGTCGTGCTTTTAGTTTTGAAGTAAATAAAGATATAGTTTCCATATGCAAGCGCAACCACTGAGAAAATTGCATACGGCGTGCGTTTGTGTGTGTATATGTGGGAATGCAAGGTGGTGGAAATGTTTGTAACGACAGATCGCAGAGTTCAGGGTATCTCCTAGTCGGGCGGCCCCGACTAGCGCTTTCACACTTGTTACATTTTTAATACTCCTTAAACTTTTGAAATGAATATAATCTTATATATATAGCATATTATTGCCTATATACAATGTGTTATTATTTTGTGATTTAGGTTTTGGAAGCCACTCGCAAAGGGCTTACCTCCCACCCGGCGCTCAACGATTAGTATCATCCAGCATAAGACCACAAAGGAACGACAATGGACAAAGTTCGGGATATCAAAATAACGGAAGGAATTGTGTAAATTATAACTATCAGCAAAGGCAAGGTAAATTAAAAAAATAATTGGGGCCGCCAAATTGATTCTGTTTATAATTTATTCACATACGAACATAATAATGCATACCATGTAGTATGCCTTAAGCAGTGACAAGTCCAGAACTTCCCGCAGTTCTGTATTTTGAAAAAAAATATTTTTAAATATTCACAGTATACTAACAGTTTAAAGTAGTAAAAATTGTCTTAATCATTATTATTTAGGAAAAATATAGATTCTTATAATTTGAGCCCACGCATATCGCTATAGAAGTTAAAGAAATTTAGAAAATATACCTACGTCAGGTAAAATGTTAAGGGTTTTGAAGGGCGCCCTTGAGGGACTTCTTAAATCGCCTTCTATGGGTTAATATTGAGACGCACATCTGTGCCATCCAAGGGCCGTGTTGAGTGCCGTTTACATCAATTCGGTGATGGTCATTCCGAACTTTCCAGAAAATATTATTGCTAGGTCATCTGCATACTTTATATTATCGACGTCTAGCATTGCGTAGCAGAGAAGGTGATCTAAAAGACTGGCCTCATTCGTAACCCGACAATTTTTAATTGAATCGGAGAGAGATCTGTTGACTATAGCAGGATCTAGTAACTCTCTCCTGATTGCGCTTATAAAGGTCAGCTTGTACTCTCCATTTTGTTCAATATTCAAGAAGGCACTCACTCTGCTTCTTGTTAGCGGCCATCCTTCGATCGGTTGGGACTCTTTGTACCTTATTGTACCTTGCGCCTTGCGTGCTGGCAGTCGCCGTAGCTGCGGCCCCGATTTGCTTGGGCTTGAGGTCTGGCCGTTGACCGCTCTCTCTTGCAATCGTTTGTGCTCTCCGGTCGGCGTACTGAGTGCTATCGGGGCATTTGTATATGTGTGCATATATAAGTAATCAAAGCTCGTGATCCAAACGAATTTTTAATTTTCTTACGCCGATCAAGATCTATACATTAATACCGACCGCGACAATACCCTAATTTATAATTGAATATTTACTTTGTTTTACTGAGGTATTATCGGTAGAATTTAAATCCAATAATAATCCAATAATAAAATTTAAAAAATTTTAAAAATTTAAAAAACTAAAAAGCTATGTGACGCGTGAAGTGTAATCGTTCTACAGCCTCTGTGTAAAAAGTTCGCCGATTGTTGGTTTTTATTTAGGGGTTAAGATGTAAGAAAGGATTCTCGAATGACTGTTACGGAAACTCGGATATGTGGGGGTATATCTCACTCGGGCACTCCCGCACTAGAGCACTCTTACTTGCTTTTCATATTTTAAAATGCCAAGCTATAGTTTTTTTTTATATTATCCCAAAATAGTTATTCTTATTTTCTATGAATACACCATAACTTAACCAAAAAAATAATTTTTTAATTTTATTGTTAATTAAAATTAAAATACATTATTTTTATGTATTTCAGGGTACTATCCAAATCAAAACAACCAGGGGCCATATCAGCAAAGATACAACGATTCAAATTATCAGCAACGTAATAATTATAATGGATCAAGACATTCTCAAAACCAACAGTCACATAGAGGAAATTATCAGCAACAGTCAAATTATCGACGATTTTAGATGTGTCTAATAAGCTATTAGCTATTACCGTTGCATTTGCATTCAATTATTTTTGCTGATAAGCACAAGCTTGACTTTTTAGATATTTTTATAAAGTTGATGAAAAATAAATAATAACACTTAAGTTCCTCGGTTCTAGACATGATAATTGTTTATGTTACAGTATTTTTTTAAACCTACTTCCAATTGTAGTTTCTATGTCCTTTTATCGTGACATATATATCGAATACAAGGAGACATTTCGGAATGTATGGATTATATATATGTTGTTATATATCTACGGTACACATGTTGGCGTCTGTCCAATAAATTATTTATATATAGAAAACGGAGACTTGAAGGAGCAAGTTTTTTGTTGAAAATACCATTCTGTATTGGGTGATACAGCAGACGCATTATGCATCTTTATCTGCTGGCAGTAAACAATATAAAGGTACATGTTTTCTCTTTTTATCGCACTTATCCCGAAGATGGCAATCGGACACCATGGTCCCAGGTCTGAGGCTGCGACTTGATGCCTCGTTACTCTGTTTGGATATTGGCTATGAACTGATCGATCCTATTTTAAGAGCACGTATATATGTTTACATGCACATATGACGTTTTTACATACAACAAAGGGTCGTATAAAACGCTCAGCACTTATATGTAATATTACACTACAGCACAATGTATCCACTATGGGGAGCCCATTGAAATCGAAGAGCTCCAATTAAAACAGTTATGCCACTATGGAGTCCCACTGACAGCTGGCGCTGCAGTGATGTGTAAATGTGTTCCAGACAAATCCCGCTAACGATTCATTCATGCTCCCAGATGTGAGCGTAATAACTTAGGAGTATAGTGCTTATTAAGTTCGAGCCAACCGAAATTGTAAAAGTCATCGAGGAGCAATGAAAGCCCGAAAAATCACCTGGTTTTCATTTAATAACTCCGAGAACGATCTTTGAACTGCCAAGGTATGCCGTTCTGTCTATCTGCTAGCTTTTTAATGCAATCGTAAAACTTGACTACCTCCCTAAAAATTGGAAGGAATCGATTACAGTGATGGTTTCTAAGCAAGGAAAATACAAAACGCAGCCAATTGTCATAGAGACCGATTAGTTTACTACCCTCTTTTTCAAAGCTTTTTGAAAAAGTCGAAAGTTGCGCACATCACCACCAATCGCATCACATCAGATATTTGCATTGCACCCTATTGTACAGCAATAATTCCGGATGTCGCAGAAGCAAGAGTCGTACATTTACAAAAGTGTCTTTGCAGTGAGATGTAATACAGGCATGTCACACGATCAACGCGAAACACAATCTCAAAACACCGGAAATACCTATACAATATCTGGAAAGCCATCTTTAGGTTCGCTAATAACACTGCAGTTCCTAGGCGTTCTAGATGCTCAGTAATGGCAACTGTGCAACTAGCCAACGGTTGTTGTAGTTGTGAATTAAAAAAAAAACCACATGTTTACATGTACATTTGTATTTTTTTAAACGAAAAAAGATATTACAGTTTATTCAGGTTTTATTTATAGTTTAATACAATACAATGTTGATAATTTATATGAAAAGTAATATATCACAAAACGAGCTTATGTAATGTTATTATCTAAATTTAGCTAACATTTTATTTATACCTTTGTAGGTTCATTTGTATTTTATGTATATTATATGCATTGTAGGTGACGGAGTCTATTCTCTTATTTGTTTGCATAAATTAAAAATCTTGACGACGTGCCTTTTTTTATACATACTAGTTCTTAGTTCTGAATGTAATTATAAAAGGGTTGAATAGATCCGATTTTGCTGCAGACATATTCAATTCGACCAATGTATAAATTTGTACAGCACAGAAAACTATCAATTGAAAATGATCTACACCTTTTTTTTCTACGATATGTCATCAAACATTCGAACAGCGTTATTTCAAAAATCGTAATCACCTCGAAAAGCAATATATTATAGCTTCTAACGGAATATCACTCCTAAAAAAAAGAGTCACTGTTTTCCTAACATTCGACCGAAAAAAAAACACAAACATCCAAATATTTTAATATATTGCATCCACTAACGGGTCTATGTAAATCACACTGAAATCTATTTAGATTTAATGGGCATGCATCTTATATGTATATGTGTATTTAATCTGCGAACTGTACTTTCTTGTTTTAATTTAACCAATTTTCTTATAACTTTCATTTTCAAATTTATGAAAACACTCTCTTAATATGGAATAAAAGTACGGTAAATATTAGACATTGCTATGTAAGGGTATTTAACGTTCGGCACTCCGAAGAAAACTTTTTTGCTTTGTGTTTTTCTGTTTATTAAAACACTGGTAAAGGCTCATAAAAATGGTCTTGAAGCTCAGGCAATGGCTTCTGCTTATAGATGAACATTGAATTTATGGAATGTTGCGGATCGTACAATTGATACGACATCGTTGGCAAATAAATGTGTTGGTGTGCGATAAATTGATTAAGATTTGATAGAAGTAACTGATGTGTACTGCTATCAAAGCAACGGCTATTTGTGACTCCATATTTTCCGCCAATATATTGAAATCTTTCATGGTAGGTTGATTTTGTATCTGGAGCAATCAGACTTTCAATGGTAAATGCTCGCTTGGGGCGTGCTTTGATACTTTCGGCAAATTCACTTTCTGTTGTTGAACAAATTGTTTGAGTTTTTTGTGAGGTAGCTTTAAAAATCATATTTTCCGTTGGTTCGGTATTTGATGTTCTAATAATATTCCATGGATCATTTATTTGCTCTGTAATTAATGTTTTCTGTGTACATATTGAAGTTAGCTGAGCATCAAAGAAATTGTTTTCAAGTTGCTTGACCCGAAATCGCTTCCGTCGCCTTAACAAACTGCCGTTTTCAAACATGTCGAAGGCTTTCGGATGAAGGGTCCAATAAGAGCCCTTGCCGGCTTTACTTATGTTACGGGGCACTTTTATAAAACAATCGTTGAAACTTAAATTATGTCGCAATGAGTTCTGCCATTTTTGCACGTTGTTTTGATAATAGGGGAATTGTTCCATTATAAAGCGATAAATATCACTAAGTGGTAGCATTTTTTGCGGCGAATGCATTATAGCCATGGCAGTCAATGAAATGTATGAATATGGAGGCTTCTGGTCACCATACGTTTTTTTTAAAGGACGTGGCATTGCGGCGGTTTTTCTTTTCACTATGTTTTCACTTGTTGTAACGATGTTCTTTCGGCGGCAGCAAGGTTTGAACTGGCAAAAGTGAGTTCAAAATACGTTTTAATAAATGGTCGTCTCCATGACCACATGAGTACCGTCTCATTTGCGAGCGATAAAGTGAGATGGATATACTGGAGTATGATTTGTCTCGCTTTTACGCTTTGTTCGGTTAAATGCGAGTGAATGCTTGCCGTCTCGTTCTACAGTTCACACCAATAAAATGTTGAGGTGGGATTAACTGAAATGGTTTTATAAAAACGGTAGACCAATCCTAAATAATAATAATGCGTTAATAATAAACATATTTAATAAAATCAAACAAAATATTAATTTTTAATTTGTCATGTGCAATTTTGTTGTTATGAAAGTTGATTGAAATCATTACAATAATAAACTTTTAATTCAATGTATAGTTTGTCGAAGGCATCCAACCCCATTATTCATATATATTTGTGATTATAGCCGAGTCGAATAGGCTATACCCGTCTGTCTATTTGTCTGTCTGTTTGATTTCAAAACGTTTGAAATGTTATTAAACTGTAACACACCGATGATCACTATTTTTATAATTTTTAATTTTTTAAAATACTGTTTAATACGTTCATGTGAAATATTTAGCAATTACAAATTTGTGAGCTACTCTGCTATGCTATAGTAGTATATTGGATCGATTTTTATTTTTATTATTTACTTTTTTAAACCCTTTATCCATTAAAAATGCGTAAACAAGGGTATAATTACTTTGTGCAAATGTATGTAGCAGGCAGAAAGGGTGAAGTTTCAAGCTCGTACATGGCTGTTGATCCTGATTAAGAATATATATAATTTACTAATGTTTGTCCAATGTCCGTCATGCTGTCCGAATGAACGCACCTTTTTTCGCCGCTATTGAAGCGAGAGACTTAAAACTTTGGATATATGTATACTTGTAACTCTTTTAGTGTTAAAATTGTTGTGCCACGCCCATTGGGAGGCTGATAATTCGATAACATGTCTTTACATCTCAAATCACAAACCGATAAAAGGTCAATATTACCCAACATTTTAGATCTAGAGAATTTTAGATCTAAAAAATTGGGGACCTCCTCCAACGATTGCGACCTTGATATCCCAACAAACCTAATATACTCGTTTCACTTCGTGACTTAATATAATAACCGCTATACGAAAATCTACTGGCAAGAGCACATTCAAGCCCCAAAGTTTCTGATATCAAATTTTGTGACGTTACCGACTACGCTATACTCGTTCACAGTTTTAACTATTGTGATTTTTAAAAATTTTGCTTTTTAGAAATTTACAATTTTTGAACCGATATTTAAAGGAAGTGATCAGTAATCTATCAGCTTAAAGCTGTGGTAGATATACGTTTTCGCTATTCGTGGGGGCGGGAAGTCTAGGGGGCGTGACCCGAGTATCAACGTCAAGTGATGGTCATAGCTATAAACATACCAAATTTGGTGACTCTAACTTTAAAACTGTCGGAATTATACACGTGTTATCGATTGGAGCGGAGGGCTTATCGGTTTTTGAAATTATGATGGCGGGAGGGGGGTTAGGAAAAATTTGGTTCTTTTTGTTTGGGAGAGCATTTCTGCAATATATTTGCAATATTTGGTAACTCTAGCTCAGAAAATGTGGGAGATATAGGCATCTCCGATTTTGTAGGGCGGGGGCGTTCTAGTGGGCGTGGCCGGGATATCAAGGTTGCAATCTTTGCGGATGGTCACCAGCTATCTGCATACCAAATTTCGTAACTCTAGCTCTAAATTTGTGGAAATATTCACCTTTTATCGATTTGTAATTTTAGGTGTTATCGATAGATGTTTACCTTATATAGACGTGTTTTTAATTGATATCAATATACAGTACATCTGTTAGATAGCACCGCGGCACACAAATATATGTACATATATATAATCCCAGGAACAGGGTAATTTCCAGTCAATAGCTTTTGACTAAACTCTGGATTATGTTTGTATTGTTTCTGGCTTGAATCGCTTTATAAGAAATAAATATTTGAAAGCAACAAGCCGCCAATTTATTGAAGGGTAACACACTAATTTCAGAAGTTGAGTTGTATGTTCCCCGAGGATGTATGTATGTACTACTCTTTGTATATACTGAGGCAAAGGTGCGAAGCATTTTTCATCTACCTACGGGATAAGGTTGCAGAAATAAATGGCCCAGTTGGAACATTGCATTATGGTTTTTTTTAAAAAGGATTTTGTATTTCACCATTAATTATTAAAAGTATACAGTAAATATAAATAAACATTTATTATTATTTTCATAAACAAATAAAAAAATTTATAAATAATTATATATATATATATATATAATTATTATAATTATAATTATAATTTTTATAAATATAATAAATGTTTATTGTCAAGTAAAGTAACTTTAAGTAGTGCATGCATTAAATATTATAAATCGGAGAATGTAAATTAGAGCACATTTATTTTTAGTAAAAATACCTGTGTGCTATGATTTCTCTACCGTCCTTTCGGGGCAGGCCTTGACCACTGCATCAAGCCACGTTGATCGTTATAGCGTAGTGTGTACGAGGTGAGAACGATCACAGACAACTCGTCTCAGCAGCGAACATCATTAACGAACCTTTTTTGAAAATATCTTAACAACGGGCCCCAGTGGCCCAAGCAAGAACATAAAGCTTAGTTACATATATGGATACGGCGTAAATGATATAAAATTGGGGTAGTCCAGCGATAATATTTTTCCTTATTTCACTTCACATTTAATCGAAATCAAATTAAAGTTGGTGGTGTATCTTTGTATATGACGAAGGCGTAACACGTTGTGTATTTTGCGATTTGAACATCCACAAGTTGCGGCATTCATTCTTTTATGGTATGTAAATGTGTGTGTTTCATTTGAGTGGATATACTTAAGTATAATAAGAGGAGTGTTCGGGCATCAGACTAACAAACAGGCGGCGGACAAACAGCATACAGTGAAATCGCTTCGATGGAAGCCATAATGACTTTAGCTTCTTTCTACGAACCGAGAAATGACTACCAATTTGGAAATACCGCTTTTGACTTGCGAGACAGTGTGGCGATTGCTTTAACTCGTATATATGTACATATATACATACATATATATACGAATATGCATGCAGCATACAGAAGATACATACCACATATACATATATGTATATAGCTTAAAATATTTGTGGACCTTTGCCTTAAATGATGCATGTATGTATGCATTTTTATACCCTGAGCCCATCGAAAATGGGTAAAAAGGGTTTAATGGTTTTGTGCAAATGTATGTAACTGGCAGAAGGAAGCATCTCCGACCGCATAAAGCATATATTCTCTTGATCAGGGCGACGAGCTGAGTCGATTTAGTCATGTCTGTCCGTCCGTCTGCTAGAGAGCTGGAGACTTTTCGAATAAACTTTCGTCCATGGTGCGCGCATATCAAATTTGTTTCAAATGATCGATAACTTTTGCTGTTAATCTAAAATCTATCAAAATCTGCAACAACAGCAAATTTTCTAAGCTTAGTTCTTATTATTTTGAGAGCTAGAGTAACTAGATTGGATTCACATATATATTTATGTATACTATTGCCCTCAAAGAATCGCTTGCAAAATTTCATCAAGATCGAAACAAAGCACTTAAGAACAAGCACTGCATACGAGCTAGAGAGTTAAAGTTTTCTTATTTCAATACTTATCGTTTTGTTTTATCCGCTTTTTTATACATATCTCCAAAGTTATAAGAGCTATAGCACCTAAATTTGTTTCAATACATTTGCGTAAACCAGATATTAAATATTTTGGATTTTGGACACCTCCCCCCAATCGCCCCAAATATCAATAAACCCAACAAACAAATAAATCAAATACTACAGACTTGCGCTCTGATTTGATCTTATTAAGTCCTCAAAACTTCATAATATCGATCATGCTTTAAGTTTAGGGGCCAATCTGGCTGAAGCAGAGCGATTTCTGTAGTCATGTGCACACATATGTACACACACATATGCAGAGTTTGTTTTCTAAGATTTTTCTTAAAATTTGTTATCCTATGGGTAATCTAGGTTATGCCACGACAAATCGAAGGAGTAGTGTAGCGCTGCCGGAAAGAGTTGTGCAGCTTAAGGGGAAGTCGGCGGTTCAAACCCCGCCGGCCGGCGAGCAAATTTATATTTATTTTATATTTTTTAGTTGATCATTAGTTATTTAATTTGTTCCTACTTGAATACTTTTTAAGTCTTGAAATGAGTGAGTTTATGTTTATGTTTATGTGTGAAAGGCTGAGATCAGGGTATCTTCAAGTCGGGCGTTTTCGGTCGTTTGTCTTATCTTGATGTATGGATGATTTTGCCCGTTAGGTACCTACCATAAAACAATGTTATATTAATTATATTATATTATATTATTATTATTATTATTATATTAATTTTTTTATTACATATAAAAGTGATTTACTAGGGACTAACCGACTAGAATATATGCTATACAGAGCTTTAAGTTGCCGTACTATACATTCAAACATTATTCTATACACATACAAATAGAAACAACAGCCGAGTCGAAACAGCTGTGTCCGTCTGTCTGTCCTTCCATCCATCTGCCCGTCGGTATATACTATAAACACATTGACCTCACGGACGCATGAGCTAGAGGACATACAATTCGATTATTATAAGATCAAGTTATTCTGACATAAATCCATTGAAAATGGGCTTAGTGGGTATAATAGATTTGTGTAAATGCAGAGGTGGCACTTACGACCTCTTTAATTATATATATATTCTTTATCAGGACAAAGAGCTGAATCGATATATCATCGAGCCATACCCGACTGTCTGTATGTATAAACGCAGCAAACTCTTACAAAAGTCAAGAATTTTGCAATGAATTCAAAAAATACTTCATTTTAAAATTTCCGGGATTGATTTGATGAATTAATCCATTATCCTGATTCTAGAATATTCGTACGAATCATTGTCAAATTTCAACTGCGTGTTGCGAACGTCTGTCTGTCTCTCCGCCCGTCTGCCCGTATAAACGCAACTTTTTCGACATTATTGAAGCTATAGACATAAAATTTGGAATATACATTCGTGTATACCCAGAATTGATAATGATTGTGGTGTGAGCCCACTGGGACCATGGCCTTATACTCGTTTACGGTCTTAATTTTTATTAATATTTTGGAGCTTATTCGTTTTTATTTAATTTGTGGGTGTAGGTGTGGGCGTGGCGGAGCATTCCAAAAATATATATGCCAAATTTACTGACTCGGATATCTCCCAAAGTCTTTAAAGGTAGTTTACTGCTCACCTCCTTTATATATCGGAAAGTCGTCGGGCGGGGTGTCTGGAGGGCGTTCTAGTGGGCGTACCAAGGATATCAATGTCACAATCTTTGTGTGTCACCAGCTATCGACATGCCCAATTTGGTGACTCTATATTTTAAATTACCGGAAATATACGCATGTTATCGATTGAAGGTGTCAGGAATATCGGCTTATGCGATTACAGAGGCGAAGTGAAAAGATAAACCAAAGCGCAAGTCTGTAATATTTGATTTACTTTTTTTTTGGTTTTTTTTTGCCTTTGGGGCAATTGGCGATTACGCGAACATTTTGAAACAAATTTGACGGGTCTAGCTCTTATAGTTTTTGAGATATGTTTAACAAACTGAGTCAAACAAACCGATAAATATCGAAATGATATGTATATATATAGTGAGAAGACTTTAGTTGGCCCGACCACCCGACCCTGCGATCTGTCTTTATAAACATTTCAACCCCTTTGCACTCATACATACACACAAATTCACACATATACACACACACACACACACACACACACACAAAAGCACGCTGCACGCACTTTACTCGGTATACTATACTACTAAAGAATCTACTTAATAGGAGCATTGAAATGTATGTATCGATATTTGTGGCGATTGGGGGTGGTATCAAAATCTTCTGCTTTACACGAACATAACGCACAAGATTTGGTGACTCAAGCTCTCATAATGAAATTGGACAGGTATCGACAAGAAATGATAAGCTTATTCATCGTATGGATTAGGAGAATGTAGAGTGGAAAACTTTAGGTTTTTAGCTTTTGTAGTCTCCGAGATAGCTGCGTTCATAGCTTATTATTTTGAGATCTAGAGACACCAAATTGCGTTTACAAGTGTATATACATATATTATAGCACTCAAAGCACCGTTTGCAAAAATTTCATCAAGATCACTGAAGAAACACAGAAGCTTTTACTGAACACGTGTGGCAAAATTAAACAAATTGCACAAGCCAAGTATCGGAAAGCGGAAGCAGTGCACACACAAGCAGTGTATCTGCGAGTCGGGTGCTCCCGACTTGAAAAATCTTTCTTGTTAAATTTGGTTAAATTATGAACTTATTTAATCAATAGAGCTATAAATACAGCATCTACATTTTCATTCAGCTGTGTCACTTATAGATACATATATGATATCAAAATCGGTTACTGACGTTGACTTAAAAACGAACGGGGTTATTTTGATAGTAACTGAGATGAATTGCGGCTATTCATATAATTATACTTTATAAAATCAAATACAACTTAAACGTATGATTTGTGATGGGATAATAAATCAAAGGCAAGCATTCCGATTATTGCTTTTAGAAAGCAGGGTCGTCATGACGGGGTAGGTTTTGTGTGTTATTAAGAAAATTATTGCTCTACATAAGTACAATAAGGGGTGAATGGTGTTAACTTTTATTAGTGTACAAGTTCCACAATAGCTGCCATTGTAATTCTTGTAGAAACACACGCTTTTAAAAATAAAATACACTCAAATGCAGGAAGGCACTTCTTCTTTGTTGCCATTAGGACTTAATGAGCCGCAATAGGTCTAAGCAATTTGTTTCTGACTTTTCGCATTCCCTTAAATAATTCAAAACCACAAGTGTCACGTGTTCACTTTATTGTGGTTATCAGAGCATTACTTGCACATATGTTATAAAGTGGTAATAATCAGAAGCTTATTTTCGCTAAAATGATATTTCGTTTTTGGTTATATAACATTATGCCGGATACTATTGACAATAACAAGTAATATATTCGTAGCTAAACAAGAAAAATCGGAATCATCAGACTGATTTTTGCTCAGTAAAGCTCTAAAACTGTGCGAGAATTAGATTTTCGGGATTTGTGGGTGCGGGGTGGGCGTGGGCGTGGGGGAGGTCACCAGCAATCTACACACCAAATTTGGTAACTCTAGCTTACAAATTATAGCAGATATTGGCATTCAATTACCAGCAATGTAAACGACAAATTACCTAGCTTTAAAATTTTGAAAAATAATCACCTTTTATCGATTTGCGATTTGAGGTATATCGACATGTTATCGAATTGTCAGCCTCCCAGTGGGCTGCGTTCATCCGGACAGACGGATAGCATGACGGACATTGCACAAACCCAATACATTAGTTTCATTTCGAGAACGGGTTTTCCAAAATTCGTAAAATTCGGGTTTTCCATACTCAGAAATGTGTACACGTAAAAAATGAAATCGCATCTCAATTTGCTTTAATAAATTCATAACTTTTGGACGAGTTATCGGATTTTAAAAACAAATAAAATTATTTCCGAATGGCTTAAATCTCCATATCTCATGAATCCGGTGAGCTATTACATGTGGCATGTTTTATATATATACTAAACGATGCATTTCGATCGGTACACAACTCGATCTGATCAGACTATTGAAGTAAAATTTCAAAAGTTCGCGGATATTTTATCAGCCGCCGTTGCAAGACTTCGTTCTGTTTCCCACTTAGCGCTTATTGCCGTTCGCAGGGAGGAATTGAATGGGGTTAAAATGTTTGTAACGAGAGCTCGCAGCTGGGTTTAGGGTATATCCTAGTCAGCTGGTCCCGCCTAGTGCAACCTTACTTGTTTTATTCTAGTACATATGCTCTACTAAAGATAAAAACATTAAATATACTTTTGTGTTAACTCAAATATTAGGCAAACGGAAGACTGAAAGATACGTCAATCTGATATACAAATTGAATTGGTTACTTATGTTGGTCAAACGAACACGTATATTGAAATACGATGCTACCTTCCCTTTTCATAAAAGCTCATTCACTTCTTTATTTGTATTTTTGTATGTACAAACAAATATATTTTTCTTTTCTTACCTACGGGTTTTATAAGGCATACGAGTTCCAGCAATTATAACAAACAAAAGAAAAACATCACTTCCATTCCTGGTGGGGGGTAACGAAGTTGCTGCGCTAAAATCTTTTATCTTACCGCTAATACCCTATTCCAACTGGTTATAATGGTTATGGATAAATTAATAGTGTTTATGCCAAAACAAATACAATTAAATAATGAAGCGTTAAAAACTGAATTATTTTTTGTGTGCGGCATGTTTCATCATTATTTATCCAAATTAGGTTCGAATGCCGACAAAACGATTAATGAAGAATTTTTGAAGTTAATATATACACACATATATACATGTGTGCATATGTATTATATATTTTGGAAACAACAGCGTCAATCCTGTTGCAACTTGGCCGTGTAACGCGTTCAGTCTTGTTTGTCTTGAACTTGTTTCGTGTGGGTTTTTCTGTATTTGATGATGTCGAGCAGTTCCGACTAAAGCCTTTTCACTTGTTCTTACTTCGTTTTTGGAAATGGTTAAAAAAGGGTATAATGGTTTCGTGCAAATGTGTGTAACAGGCAGAAGGGAGCATCTCCGACCCCGTAAAGTATATATATTCTTGATCAGTTTCACTAGTCGAATCGATTTAGCCCTGTCCGTTTGTCTGTCCGCCCGTCCGCCTGTCTGTCCTTCTGTATGAACGCGTCGATTTCAGATACTACAAAAACTAAAAAGCTGATCGTGAACTCATTCAGTTCGAATGCACCATACACGGATCAAGTTTATTTCAAAAGATCGATAGCACTCCCTGTTTTCTTATTATCGATTTTTATAGGTTTTTTGACCCGGTTTCATAAACTATAGGAACTAGAGCCATTTGTTTTAATATGTTCGCGTAAAGCATAAATATAAATAAATATTTCGGGTTTAGATACCTCCCCCAATCGCCCCAAATATCGGTACAATCAAAAATACTACAAATCAAATACATGTACATATATTTTGATGCTCTTATTAAGTCCTGAAATTTTCATCGATCATATTTTTAGTTTACGAGCAGATTAAGACGGAGACGGTGCGGCTTTGGTTGATAATTAATTATTAATATTTATTGTTTTTATGACAAAAGCAAAATTTTGTCTAACGTTTTTCTTGAAAAATTTTGGGTTGGTTAAGTTATATTATATCATGAGGAATTTAAATGGCAGTGTGGTGCAGTGGGTAAGAGTTGTACCGCTGAAGTTGGAGAGTCGGTGGTTCGAACCCCTCGAAAGGTACAACGGCGCGGAATTTTTATTTTTTTTTTGTTGATAATTATTAATTAGATTTTTTTTCTTAATTGTGACCACCGCATCAAGAGATTTTTTGTGTGTATGGGTTAAATGCAGGGTTCAGGATTTCTCCTAGTCGGGCGGTCCCGACAAGAGCAATCTCACTTGTTTTCAAGAGAAGCATTATGGCTGTAGCAACTATTTTCCAGCGTATACTCATTGCATAATTATTTTACTATGTAAAATGTCAAATCAAAGCAATCAGGAAGTACTACATCAATTTATTGTTCCGTACAATAGAGTAAAATATATCTACAGTCTAAGCAATCTGTAGAGCAAATGTTAGAACAGCACTTTAAGTTTCTTATGCGGTAAAACTGTAGATTTGCCCTACAGTATGAAAGGTATCGGTAGTGCTCGACACTGTAAACCGAAAAAATGTGTAGTGTAAACAATGTTTTACTTATATGATAGATTGTTTATGGTACAGTTAAATTAAAGCGTTGAAAAATTCCGCGGTGCGATGGTGTAGATGAGTATATATAATTGGACCGAGGCAGTAATAACATATTTCGGCTGCCTCGAAAAAATGGCAAACGAACGCTTTTTGCCTCCACCATCAACAAATTGAGTGGTGTATAAGCAATGCTGAAAACAAAGTAGAGTAAAGAAAGAAATAAAGGTAAGGGTAAATTTCTTGCAACGAAGATTATATTCTCTTTCATATACATCTGTTGATTGTGTTCATCGGATTATATAAAATAATAAAGCTAAATTACTCCTTTAGGCTTGTTATGTTTATCTTGTGGTGCATTTTTACGCTCGCTCACCAAGTGAAAAGGGTAAATTGGGTCCGTGAAATGTCCTTATGCTGTCCGTCCGTCCGTCTGTGCGTATGAACGCAATATTTTTCGCCGCTATTGAAGCTAGAGGCTTGAAATTTTGGATATATACTCGTGTGTACCCACGTCAGATAAGGTGTTGAGGATTTTGCGAGCGTTTCAAACCGATAACACCTAAAATCGATAAAAATCCACAATTTTAAACAGTTAGATTCCCCAAACTTGCTCCGCCACAGATTGCGACCTTTGTATCTCGGACACGCCTACTAGAACGTCCCCCGACCAAAGAATCGAATATGCTTCACATATATCGAATATGCTCACAGATTTTGAGCTAGAGTCAGCAAATTTCATATATTGCAGGAATGCTCCCCCAAACATCGCAGAAACAATTTCTATAGCCACGCGTGTTTATTTCCGACAAATTTAAAGCTAGTCACCAAATTTGGTATGTTGATTGCTGGTGACCTCCCCCAAAGGTTGCGACCTTGATATCCACCCCGCCCCACGAATCGCGAAAGTTTATACCTTCCACGGTCTTAGAACTAGAGACCCCAAATTTCGAAGGTAGATACTGCTCACTGGTAAAAATATCAAATTCTTACTTCTTATTCCCTGAACTATTAAAAATGGGTAACACGGTCAGAAGGAAGCATCTCCGGATTCATAAAGTATATTCTTGATCAAGATGTCAGTCTGTCTCTTCTTGCGTCTGTGTACACAAATCGATCTCGGCAACTATAAGAGCTAGAGACTTTTTGAATCTATATATATATACATATCAAGTTTGTTTCTCATTTGAAACAAATAATACCTTTATCGTTTTTCTAAAATCGATAAAAATCTACAACAAACTCAAATTTTTAAGATTTTTTCCGAAGAGCATGAGAGTTAGGACACCAAATGTTGTTTCATCAAAATCGGTAAAATTGAACACATTTCACAAACCACGAGCAGCAAGCGCAAGCAGTGCATGTGCAAGCAGTGCATGTTGTACGGCGTTAAACAATCTTAGGTGCTTCTTCTTATTTCATTCAAAGCTGTAGCACAATCGTACTTGTAAAATCAATTACTTCAATTAATAACAAGTAATAACGCTTCAGTCGGGCGTTACTGACTGCAATATACTTGTTCGCGGTCTTAATTAATATTGTTATTTTGGAACATTTCGGTTTTGTGTGTAAATTTTCTGTTAAATTTAGTGACTTTAGTTTTAAAACTGTGTGAGATGTGCATTTTTCGCGATTTGCGGTGACGGCAGTGGGCGTGGCTGGGAAAATTTGTTCCACAATTTTTAAAGGAGGAATCAGCTATCTACCTTCCAAATTTAGGGACTCTATATTTAAAACCGTAGGAGATATATATTTTTACAATTTTTCGGGGCGAGAGTGGGCGTGGCCGGAAAGTTTTTCTACCACTCTTTAAAAGAGGTGACCAGTTATCTACATTCCATATTCGGTGAGTCAGGGGGCGGAAGTTGGACTCTCCATACTCAAAAGAACTTATTTGCACCAGTTTTAAACTAAAACACTGGAAAAAAAGTATTGGTTGACTTATTCAACAAGCCTTATATACCTTACATATTTTGCTTAAGAGTTTTTATTTCAATTACATTTATATATATTTGTTTTTATTTTTTTATTATTTAATGCGAGTTTGACAAACTTATTCACGTGTCTATTTTTTCATACACATACATTTGTATTGCAAATTCTTTTCGACCTTGTAATATTATTATCGTCTACCTATATACAATTGTTTTTACTATTTAAAATACGAATTTACTAATTCAGAAAGCAGATATATATACGTATATACTTAAATAGGACATTTAAATTATTTTTAATAAATATTTAGTTTTAGTTGTATTGTAAATTGTAAATTGTTTGTTTTTATGCTTGTTTAATCTAAATTTATGTTCGTATATAAATTTATGTATAGTCTATAGGTTATATTTTAGTATAACTCTCACTACGAAAGGAACTACTTTTATGTACATCAACAATTTAGATGGTAGATAGCTTTTCTTATGCACTAGGGATTGCTTTACCCTAAAGGATAATTTTATATCGTTCGCATACCAGAGGTTACTCTATTCTGCACTTCAGATCCTCGGTATGGTTGTGGCGGTGGTATGATTGAAAAATTGTTGCAATAGCTATTGCTTATATTTCCAATTGGTGCTGACATCATCAGAAGCGGATGGGCCATAGCTAAATCGTACGTGATGGTGGAGATCCCCGAAGTCTGAATGTTACTCGAGCTCAGGCCGGATACGTTGACACCAGCAGCATAATGGATAAAAGGTAGATGAGCAGAAGCTGTTATTGTGTGTAGTGGAGGTAGCGGGCGTTGACGTTGATCCTCGGTTCGGTTAGAAAGAGCTATTGGCACACATTCAGCAGATGATGTTCGTGGGCAATCATAGATTTTAGTGTAGGAGTTGCTGCACTCCACAACATCGATATCGGTGCGATCATCGTCGTTTTCTTCCTCCTCTGAGACTTGCTCGGGCTTATCAGGTGTAATTAGGCTTTCTATTGTAAATGAACGTTTTGGTCGATAACTATTATGGCATTCCAAGTCCAAATTTGTTGAGCGCAGGTTGCGCATTGTCATTTCAGCCAAATTGGTATTTTCACTGCCTGTTAACGAAATGTTTCTAGTTTGCGGTAAAGTTGCACTATGTTCACGTGGCAATGCACAATGCTGGACCAGACCTGATGATAAGCGATTTGCATGGTGTGACAACACTGCGGTAGACTCCGCATTCATGGTTGTGCTATTTATGTCCATCGTCGGTATCTGTGATATGGTACTTCCAGATCGGGCGGTAAAGAAAAACCGATTGATATTCGCTAGTGCTGTCAGCTCCTCATTCAGTAAGTTTTTATCATTCTTATGTAACTTAAAACGCTTTCTCCGTCGTAACAAACTACCGTTCTCGAACATATCAAACGCTTGTGGGTGTAGAGCCCAATAGGCACCTTTTCCAGGTCTGTCTGGGCGTCGCGGGACTTTAATGAAGCAATCGTTAAAACTTAAATTGTGTCTCAGTGAGTTTTGCCATCGCTGTGTGTTTTTTCGATAGTATGGAAATCTGTCGGTTATAAATTTATATATGTCGCTTAACGGTAACATTTTCTCCGGTGAGCTCCAAATGGCCATTGCTGTCAGCGATATGTATGAGTAGGGAGGCTTCTGATCACCGTAAGATTCGCGTGAGGGCCTTGGCATTATTTTAATACTGGTGATTTCGCGTTATGAATCAATTAAATGTCTGTGTGCTCACAAAATTGGTATTAAAAATTAATATTTCAATATTATTTACTTTCATATCATGACAAACACAATTGAACTAGTTGAACTTCCTTTTAATTGATAGGCACAATATACATAATATCGATCGAGTATATAGTAACGACATTATTTCAGCTGCGAAATTGTTTTTAATGTAAACAGTCTGATTCGACATAGCAAATAAGTCGGCGACGGCAAAATGAGTGCGCGAGCTCGCGTCAAAAATCGTCGCACAAATACAACGCTTCTGATAAGCTTCAGTAAAAGCAACAACAGTGAATGTAAAAGCGCTCTCCAAGGTTTGACCGGTCTGGCGAATTACCATCTAAAGCTGAATACGAATACGTGAGCAGCAGTGGCAACTTTGCAGTGAGGTTGAAGCGAAGATAACGACAGACCCGAAGCAAAACAAACGAAGAACCCGACTCACATAAAACAAAATCACTCTTACAGCAGACTAACAGACGGCGTGTCGGTTATTGTACTAAGTGAGCAATGCAGTACAACCAACCACAGTGAGCAATGCAATCAAAATATAATCACTCACATCATTGCCCCCGTGCTCTCTCCCAATCACCGCCATGCCAATGTATCATCCCTCTAAAACGGCAAAACTTCAAAGGAGAGAGCCGAGAAAAGAGTCAGAGATTTACTAAACGAACCAAACCAGTTTGGCCAGACCACACTACGTCAATACTATGGCAAACAAGACGATAGTATAGTAGTAGGGAGTGTCTACAGGCATGGCTTAGCGACTACAATAAGCGACTACACAAACGACTAAAAACCAGCCGCCTGGCAGCTGACGACCCAATATGAGCACGAGGTGTTGAAAAAGAAAATTACATCCACTTTAGCGATTTACTGATTTTACGTTTTCATAATCTTGTTAGTTAATTTGGATGGTTGAAAACAAGGTTGACTTTGCTGCAGGACAAACTACCAATACATACAAAAGCAGCTTCTGTACAAAACATATTTCTACAGAAATA